>JBBPDJ010000020.1:1331576-1345875 GCA_037974625.1 Cucumis cinereus
GCTGACTTGCTAGTTGCGTGGAGCAAGTGCCGCACAATCGTTGGACCCGTGTTCGAAAATCTACGATTGTGACACAGAGCATAAATAAACAGCATCTGTGGAGAATGCAAATTTGAAAGCTGTTTTACCTGAGAGAGGCATTGCTTCTTTCTGCAATGATGCAGCATTTTCATCCCTTCAAAAGAATTGCAGGAAAAGAAACAAGTTAGAGACAAAAGTAATCAATCTCATCAGTACTCAACCTAAACTAATTAAAAACAAGTAATTGAGACCTTTTATCGACTGTCTGAGATTCTTTCTTAGAATTCATGGTTTGCATAAAAGCCTCGTATTCTTCCACTGCACGCTCATATAAATTTGGAGCTTTGACTTCATTTAAAGGGGTATCCTCTCCTATGTCATCACGCTGGCCATGAGTTTCCTTCGTTTTATTAATGTGCAACATCTTCTCAATCTCATCCTTTGCTCTTCCAAACACTTTTGCTGCTATGACTGTCCCATCTAATCCATACACACAAGAAGAAAATAAATAACATATTTGTATTGATATATCAAGTTATGCCTCCCCCCAGGATCAACTTTTTTGATAAAATTTGAACAACGTAGGCTTATTCATAAAGAGGGGAGGAGATAAGTTATGCTACAAAGCAAGTTACAAACTCCAACATGAAGAGATACAAGGAAAACACCTGATTGAGACTCTGTTTTATCCTCTTTGGACTCTGCTGCCACAGTGTCATCCCTGCAATCAAAAAATAACACAAGGTTTTATTCATATACATGAAGATAATTTCATTGAAATGGATCCTGAATTTGAGTATGTAGACTATCTTCAAAATCAAACTAAACTGTTGGCCTAAAACCAATGGGTAAATCTTCTAAAATCCAGCACCAGAACACCCAAAATCTAGAGAGAAAGCAAACACACAAA
This sequence comes from Cucumis cinereus, assembly GCA_037974625.1. NCBI lineage: Eukaryota > Viridiplantae > Streptophyta > Magnoliopsida > Cucurbitales > Cucurbitaceae > Cucumis > Cucumis cinereus. The sequence continues at coordinate 1,332,508 of JBBPDJ010000020.1, forward strand.
CTCAGCCACTTAATTCCAAAATCCAAGCACAAAATAAAGTCACAAAAGAATGCCGAAACCTTGGACTGAACATTGAAAGTTAGTCTTAAAACAAACTCACAATACACCCACGAAACAAAACCCCACAAAAAAAATGTCATCAACGCTTTAAACACAAATCTGTAAAGAATAAAAACATTTTACTGCTGAAGTAATACATTTAATGTTAATTAACTCATACAAGTCGAAGGTCAAATAGAACAAAGTTATAACCTACAAGTTCAATTGCACTTTTGAGTAAAACATGAATCAGAAATCAATATATCTGCCAACTGGATGTTTGTAGTTCCATAACAAGCACATAAAAACCCTTTCATAAATTTGTGGCTCTTACTTTGCTTGGATCGTTTGGACAAGCGCCTCAATTTCCTCTTTCACTCTCTCAAACACGTTTGGCGCCTTGACTTCATCCAACGAGGTGTTCTCGTCAATGTCATTACGCCTTCCATGAGTCTCCTTGGTAGGAAGGGGCGATCCATCAATCTGTAACATTTCTGAGTAAAACAAATTGGATGCTTTTAATTCTCATGTTGTTATCACAAGCCTATTGATTCCATATTATTTGTATGCAAAAAACAGATGGAAAGCGATCACATCAAACAGGAAAAAGAAGAATCCTAAGAAAATGTAATCGCAATGCAGAATCATCGGGTGAATCAAAACAGGAAGCATAAACAAACGAAAACACAAAATTCAGAGTTGGTTTTTAAAATGAAACAAGGAATTTGAGAGGAGAGGGAGGGTACCGGGAGAAAGAGAGAATGGCGATCGGTCTGATTTGGATTCGGCCATAATCAGTGTGAAAATGGGATGGATGTGAAAATGGGATGGAATCCAAAGAACAGAGAAGATGAAGTGTAAAGAAGGAAGAGTTGAAAGAGAGGAGCGCCGGCGGCGGAAATGACAGATTGGACAGAGCGTCTGATGGGGCCCTGCCCAAATTCTTTGTTCTCTGTTTTCTCTCTCGCGCGTAAACAAAACGATATTTATATCTCAGCTTTTAGGAATAATTGCATAGTTGACCCAATTTTTGGGATCAAAAATCAAAATAGAATATGTTCTTTTAAATTTTGAAAAATTATCATAACTTACCAAATGGTCGAAAATATTACAAAATATAACAATATTTCATATTCTATTAATGATAGACAATTTTTATTAATATCAACCAAAGTACTGATAAAATTCTATCCATTCTATTATTGATTGGATCTAAATTGTTTTATATTTTGTAAATATTTTAATTTATTAGACTATATTTGAAAATCCTTAAAATTTTTGTGTTATTTTCTATATATATATATGGTGTTGATACTCTTACTACTTTGAAAACTATACGCCCTTGCTTAGACTTTTGCTCTTGAATCTTAAAACAAAGAGAAAGAATAAAGAGAAAAGACCAACCAAGAGTATTTTTAAGTTTGATTTTAAATGATTAAAGATGTGTTTATGAGTGACTTTGAATATAAAAAAAAAAGTGATTTTAACCATTTTAAAATTAATTTTAGACATTGCTTTCATTTAATTATGTCAACATGGATATGACTAGGACATAAAATTTCAATATAAACCATAAACTTTGAAGTTGTATAATTTTAACCCAAAACTAATAGTTATATCAAATTAGCTATTAAACTTTCATGAATGTATCGATCTAAACATTTAACTTTCATAATTGTTTAAATTTAAACCCCCCAATTATAAGAGAGCGAAAGAAAAACAAGAAAAATCCAAAGAAGAAGCACAGGGAGAAAAAAATAAACCTTCTATTTATATTTTATTTGGATCCACCCATGAAAGCTGAGAGTTTAAATTGATATATTTATTAAAGTTAAAGGTTTAAATCGATACACTTATAAAAATTTAAAGTCTAATTTAGAGTTTAAATTAGAATAACTTTAAAATTCAGAATTTAAATTGATATAATTATTAATTTATAGTTTAAATTGATACGATCTTTCAAATTTAGGATTCAAATCGATATTTGCTCTAATCCAAACAAATATTGCAAATTGAGATATTTTCTTTCAATTGTAATTTAGCCGTCTATTAAAGTGGAGTTAGTTTCCCAATTTCCTCACCGTACATCGCACTGTAATTGGGTTAGGTCAACTTGACAAGGAAGAACAAAATCATTGCACCGTAATTGGGTAAAATGGCGTACTATCCATTGTTGCAGTGACCATCTAAATCCTGTAAATCGTTAAAAATCCTCTCTTTTCTTCACGCGCACCCTCTCCGGAGGTACTAGAATACTGATTTTCTTTTACTCTCTCAAGTTGCAGAAGAAAACATAGCCACAATTACAAACAACCCTTATTCTTCTTCTTCTTCTTCTTCAACCTCTTTTCTTTTTTCTCTCTGGACTTCCCTTTCCCACATGCTGATTAGCTAGTTCATCGTCCTATTGGGGTTTTGGGGTAGAACTTTTGTCTTTTCAACTTGAATTTTGCCGCTTTTGTCTCTAAATGGCCGATGTTTTTAGGTTCTCGTCGCATTCTTTCTATTTCTCCTCCACTTCTTTGCCACCCTCCTTTGCCTCGTCCTACAATTCCCTTCACCCATCTCTTCCATCCATTCAAAACCCAGAAAAGAGGTCGAGTCCTATGCCATGTTATTCCGCTAGCTATGTAATGCCTCTTTCTTTCAGACCCAGAAAGAGGTTGTTATCTTTCAAGGTACATAACTTGTCTCGTGGTTGGATTTCTATTGTATGACTGTTAGTTCTTGAGATATTTGTTGGATATCGAGTAAATTTGTGGCAATTGTTTAGTAACAATGTGTTCGATGGCAATTAACGGTAGTTTTTATATATGAATTTAGTTATATTAGTATACCTACCCCCAACAATTTGCTCTTTCGTGCCTGCCGGATGATGCTAGGAAGTATTTGTTTGTTGGGGTTGTTTGAATTTGATTTTCAATTTGAAGTTTCATTTACCATTGCTATTCAGGCAGATTCTATGGAACCCTAGTGAGGTCCATGGACAAAGGTGGATTCTTTTTATGCGTTATCCGGGAAAGGAAGGTTTACGGCTGACAGTATTGCCATGGCAATGGAGCTAGCTGCTTGTATGGACTAATTGATCCGTTTAAGTTTTCGTGGTTGTTGGTGCTTGTACTTTTATCAGTTAACAAGAATTTGGCGACATTGCTTTATCAACAATTCTTTCCCATGTGCATTCAATTCTCAGTTGACAGTTATAGATTGTTCTACTAGCTGTTTTATGTTTCAGTGTAGCCTGATACTGGTTAACTCTAAAAGAAGCCATGTTTCTATTTTATGGTTGGATAAACCAAAAGGAGCTGTGTATTTTCTTCATCTCTGTTTAAAGTTCCTTCAGAACTGATGATGGCTATTGTTTGGAGAATTGTTGATTATGAATGAGTTAACGAGGGGAGAAATTCCTTATTATTTGGAGAATTATTGATTCTCCTAGTGAGTTAGAAGGCCTGGGGGATGGTAAGATTTGAAATTAAAACATGGCTCTGAGATTTGAAGTTTGGGGAACCATAGTTAAATTGGTTTTTGCCTTTTTTCTTGTTTTTTGGAATGTCAACGGGACAACTTCTTGTAGTTTCACATTGGCTATCTGAGGGCAGGGGAATATATTATTTGGTCCTCTTATCCTTTTATACACAGTTGTTTATTTAAAAATATTGTTTAAATAAGTCAATTGTTTTCTCAGCGTCTCCTGTTAATTGTTCTATGATGCAACAGGTACAGGCTGCTGTGGCTGAAAAAGACCAGCCAAAATGGTGGGAAAAGAATGCACCAAACATGATTGATATACATTCGACACAGGAATTTTTGACTGCATTAAGTGAAGCTGGTGATAGATTAGTTATTGTAGAATTTTACGGAACCTGGTGTGCTTCTTGCAGGGCATTATTTCCCCGGGTAACTTTTTTCATCAATGTTTTATATTTATTGGATTGTAAAGTTGACCTGTTGTTTGCATTTTTCATTTCGAGAATCAGGACACGCTTCAGAATTTTCTAAGCCTCAATGTAGGACCAGCCTATTTAAGTAGGCATTAAATAAATTTGTGTCATCAGAGACAAGGACCGCTGCATTTGTTGGTTATCAAGATGAAAAGCTTTAAAATACACTTTGCAGTACTTAAGGTTTTGTACCTATCTATTTTAGTGAGGTTGAAACATGAAACCACGGACAATTGCTCAATCCTTCAAATTTTTGTTAATCAAGAACTCTTGTCCCTTCCGGGACATGTGATTGAATTAGAACTCTTAAATATTTTATATCCCAAGTATCTGGTGTCAAATAGCGTCGATGGATGATCCTTTGATCCACTTGTTTGAACCTCATGGATGATCTTGTGAATTTCAAATATATCCAAGATAGAGGCATAGTATTTTGGAAAATGAAGTACTCTGATTAAGGAGGCATGCTTTGTTTTTATTCTTTCCTTTATTGGTTTACTGCTGCAGCAGCAGTTCTGTCATTATCTGTCGCTGAGGTTATAATGAGAAAGCTCCAGAACACTTCTTATTTGCACGTTTGTTTCTTGTGAATGCTGCTCTCATCAAAAGATTGATATTCATTGGATAGGATATTTGCCGTCTCTTATAAAGAAAATGCATCTTGCAGCAAAATCTAAGCTTGACTCTATCCTAACTTTTGCTTTTCTGTTTTATGTTCTGATGTTTTCTATATATGTTGAAATGGAACTGTCAGCTGTGCAGAACAGCTGATGAACACCCTGAGATTTTATTCCTAAAAGTCAATTTTGACGAAAACAAGCCAATGTGCAAAAGCTTGAATGTCAAGGTCCTTCCTTATTTCCACTTTTACCGTGGAGCTGACGGGCAGTTGGAGTCCTTCTCATGCTCACTCGCAAAGGTTAGCATCCTCCTCTCCCTCCCCACCTCCAATGTGCCAATTCATTCTATTTTATGGTTAGCTTATAATGAGTAGAATGTATTTTGAGATATAAATAACTTTTGGAGTCAATTCACTCTACTTCACTGGTTAGCTTATAGTTAGAAGAATTCTTTTAAAAATATGAAGAACTTTTCGAGTCAAGGGCACATGCAATAAGAAAGATTGATGAGGATCTCTAATATTTACAGAAAACTTCCTTATCCTCATATTTGAATAACTGTATCAAGTTGTTGATCCTAGGACATGCAGTGATAAATTTTCTAAAATATTCTCATAAAAGGATCAATATAGTAAACAATTTTCTAAATTTTAACTGTACCTAACCTTTCTTCATCCCACAGTTTCAGAAAATTAAAGATGCAATTGAGATGCACAACACGGCTCGTTGCAGCATTGGGCCGCCAAAGGGAGTAGGCGATCTTATACTGGAGCCTTCCTTGGCTCCTAAAGACAAACAATAAACAGAAGCTTCACCATAGACTTGCTGCCAAATCCGCATCGATATCATTGTCCATTCCCCTGATATTAATATAACCTTCTTGTCTTAAAAAAAAAAAAAAAGATTCTGCAGTCAGCTATCCAATCTGTAAATTGTCATTCTTGTTCTGTAAAAGAATTCAGAAGTTGAGAATACCAATCATAAAATATTTTGTTGCCTTTATCTGTCTTCTTGTGCTAACTTTGATTTCTGTACTTGGAAACTAGTTACAACATTGGACCAATTTCTAAATACATGCAATTGATTCTTTTGGTTTCGTTTGTCGAATCTTTACTGTACTTTTAAGTTAACATTCTGCCAACTTGGTAAAATGTTCCAAGTTGGAATTTCCACTCCACAGCTGTGTTTCATTAGCAGAGTAGAAAGGTAAATCATTTAGAAGCTAAACTATGGAAGTATGAATAACCTGTCGTGAGCATTTGTCATGATGAGAAAGAAATAACAGTCAATAGCTACTTTTTGTATACTTTGAATCATAATTTTAGTCACTCAATGATGATTTTAAATGTTTAATTTACATTTCTATTTTTCCAATTTTGGTTTTAATAATTTCAATCGTTTTCAAATGGTCAGACTAATTAGTAGTAAATATTTGATACAGCGTAATAATAGATTGCACGAACAAAAAGTCATCTGGATAAACAAGAGGGAGGAAATTCAATTGGAGGAACAAATGGAATATACTATAAGCCAAGTTCTTTAAAGATTTCATTCAAGCTTTCATAATTTAAATTCCTTGCAATTAGAAAAAATGAAAATTGAAGAACACTATTGAAAAAATATGTATATATATAGAAACTTTGGAAGTTTCTATATGTTTTTCTTGAATTAAATTAGCACAAAATATAGAAATAGAAACTTTGGAAGTTAATATCAAATTGGAATTCTTAATTAGTTGATCATCTTTTTAATAATGTTATGGTCACCTTCAACTGTATAGCTTTCCCTCCTCAGTATTAAAATTATTAGCTCCTGTTACTTGTGGCGTCCACAAATAAAGAAGGTCAATCTACAACATACAAGCACCAAAACTTCTGACTTTTGAATAATTTGATCAAGTCATAATAACATATACATATATATATATATCATTATAATTTATTCAAACCAAATGATGAATAAAAGGTTCAAGTTTTAAAGTTTACGAAAAAAAAAAAAAAAAAGTCATTTAGCCAAGCTAATGGATTTCTCACACATCTTTCTCTTCTTCTTCCTCTTCTTCTTCCCCACTTTAATCACAGCTCAAAGTTGCTCTATTTCCAAGTGTATCAACGATGACTTTGCCATCAGATTCCCCTTTCGAATTCCAGACCAGCAACCTGCAAGATGTGGCTATCCTGGTTTCAACTTAGCCTGCAACAAAGCGGGTGTGGCGACTATAAATCTATCAGCTTCTGAATATTTTTTGGTAAGAGGTATCGATTATGCCACTCAACAAATACAGCTCTATGATTCAGATGATTGTCTTCCTAGAAGACTTCTTGAAGGCTTCAACAAACTCAATTTCTCAAACTCCCCATTTATACCACTTTTTAGTCAGAATATTACCTTTCTAAGCTGCCCACCTCAGTTCACAATGTCGCATTTTCCTATCATTGGTTGTCTTAGCAATTCAACCAACTCGGTTCTGGCGACTTCCTCAACGAGTTTTGTCAAGTCAATGTCCACCTCTTGCAAGATCATGAATACTTTACCTGTCCCAGTTTCAAACCCAGATGACGCCAATCAATTTTCAACCAACCTCAATGTTGATCTCGTGCTAACTTGGTATAGCCCTAATTGCGGTATCTGCGAAACAGAAGGCAGGCTTTGTGGGTACAAAAGCAATAGCGGTCAGGGGATTGCCTGTTTCAACAAGTACACATCAGGTAAAAGTTCAGCCCTTTGTAACTATTTGCTAAGTTTATGTGTAAACTATATCACACCTAAAAGCTCAAAAATTCATCTTTTACAATTGGTGGAATGATTTCTTAAACATCTCTTGTATCCTAATTGGTTGAGGAAAATCTCAAAGCAAATACGTAATAAAATATTGAAAAAAGAAAAGAAAAAAAAAACCATCATTTTCTTAAACTCATAATAACAAACCATGTCCAAGTAACACTGGCGGTATTACCTATTACTCTAAACTGCAGGCTGCTGTATGAATCATAGACTGGCTGTTGGTTGACCAAGGCATAAATAATGTTTATATTTCTGGGAAGATGGGATTAAAGTAATACCTGAAGAATAATTTTTTTTTTTTTTTTAAAAGTTGACTTTTTAGATGGTGAAGGAATGACAAAGCCATTTGACATTTCTTCACTGCTGCACGTCTCTTAATAATCTTCAAACAGGATCAAATATGCTTTGACATTGCTTGGAAATCCCACCCCGCGCCCTCGCACCCACAAACACTCACAGGAAAAATGTCATTCATGATATATTTTGCAAGAATATAAAAGTTCATGATACCCATTTAAATGATAGTCACCTTAAATTTCAGAGGAAAACAATGGTCTCAGAGTGCTGCGGATTATCTGTGTGGTGATTCTTCTTCCGACTTTGATGTGTGTCTTTGGACTTGGCTGTTTTATCTGCTTCGCAAAGTGGAGCTATAGCCTTACGGACGGCAGAGGAAACCAAGTTCAGCATCAGCAGCAAGTCAATCCAGCAGGGTCTGATTTAGAGGCACCGACCCGTTTGAGTGGTCTGAACGAATCCACCATTGAATCATATCAAAAGGTAATCCTTGGAGAAAGCCGGCGGCTCCCTGGCCCCAATGGCACCACCTGCCCCATATGCCTTGGAGAATACTTAACCAAAGACACAGTCAGATGCATTCCTGAGTGCAAGCATTGCTTCCATGTTGATTGTATTGATCAATGGCTTCGAGTCAACAGCAGCTGCCCTCTTTGTCGAAACTCTCCCAATCCCTCCCCTTCCCATGTAACTCCAATCTTATGATCTTCCCAATTCTTCTCATGCACGTACAAACAATACAACAATGCAAAGACAATGTACAGAGATTCAAGTAATTTGACTACTAACAACCTCAGGTTCTCACTTCATTTACTTCACTCAACCATTACAAATAGAGAAAACCCCACTTCTTTGTGTGGCAAAATAACCATAAAGAAATCACAAAAGATGCATGGCAGCCAGATTTTCAGGAAATGGGACAAGAAAGTGCATATAAAAGGCACTCAAATCGTAAACCCCACCTCACAACATAAACACCCACCAAGTGTTTGTATAAGTTTCACAGTGAAAAATGTCAGGAATCTTCAATTTTCGGTCCCTAGCCTTCGTGGCCATGTTTACATGCTCGCTGATGGTGGTTCTGTCTCAGAATGAGGATGTGGAAAGTTGTGTACCGGTGGCGCAGTCGCTAGCACCATGTTTGGGGTTCATCAAAGGCAGCGGCAATCCATCGGCGTCCTGCTGCAGTGGCGTTAAAAAGTTGGCGGGAGACACTAAAACGAAGAAAGATAAAGTTGCACTGTGCGAATGCATCAAGACGAGTTTGTCGATGATCGGACCTTATGATCCGAGTCGCATCCCATTGATTCCAAAACAATGTGGGATTTCCGTCCAAATTCCTCCGATCAACAATTCCACTGACTGCTCAACGTAATATTTCTTTTGAGGAACTTTTCTTTTATTTTTTTCTTTCTTTACAAAATTAGTCACTGATTTTCTATTTCTTATTCTGTTAATCGCTGGATTTTGAAGTTTGCATTTATTTCATCCTTAAATTATAAAATAGGTAAATAGTAAAAAATAACGAAATGAACAAATTTTTTAATATATTTGCTGTTTTTGTCTGTTGTCATTGCAGGGTTCAAGGCTTTCAATTTGGAAGTGCTTTTATATATGAGGTTGGGGGTATCCATCATCATTGAGCCCAATCAACATAAACTAAGCATATCCCATATGATGTTTCTGAGTTTCTTAATGTTTCAAAATAAGATTGACAATGTCATGTATTAGTCTTAATAATCCTAACATTACATGCTCATAATAATCTTCTTATATGATCTGTTATCAATAATACTTCTACCGACATTATTATATTCACCATTTCACTATTTTATTGTTTGAATATGCTTTTCATTCTCTGTGGTTTTGAATGCCTTATTAGTCCATTTCTTTCTGGGACGATAGAACAATCAGTATCGGAAAGTTTGAAAAAAGTCATCTTTAAAATGTATATAATATCAGAAAGTTAAGTTAAATCAATCAAATGAATCATATAAAAGTATCAAACAGAAAATTGGAAAACTTTACTTGGAATGGAATTTGATGATGATGCTTCATTAAGTTCCTATTTAGTGAATGAACTTAGTAGTAGGGTAAAGAAAATGAAAAATGAAACCAAGCAAGAGGAAAAGCATTTTGTTGATTATCATACATTATTCACAGATCACACAGAGAAACCAAGCAGACCTAAAACTCAGGATATAGAAGGTTAAAGAGCTTGAAACAATTTATTTTAATGATCCAAGATGGTGAAGTTTGGCTTGTCTTGCTTATCATCTGGCTTCGGAGGTGGCGGTAGTGTCATCACTCGTGTGACTTGGGGAGTTTGCCGGGGTTGATTTCCCTGCACGACCTGCAGTAGATGGGATATGAATATGGATGCATATAGAGTGGCATTAAAGCTCGTCGAGGGGCCAACTATTTTAGCCAATGCATCTTGAAATCTACCATCTCCACCCCCCCTCCGCTTTCTTTCGCGGTAATCGTGCCAAGCTTCTTGTATTTTGTAGGCTGCCCAAACTTTCCATTGATGAGAGTAGAACCTAGAGAACAAGGATTTGTAGAATCATTTGAATGAAAAAACTTTATGATGGGATCAATGGTAGAACAATTTATGTGTAAGTTGAGTAAAAAGAACATGCCTCACTGAGAATTGGAATTGATCGCTATTGCGTTGCTGGGAGTGGAACTGACTAGTTACAAATTTCAGCTCATTAGCCTTTAGAGCAAAGGCTTCAACCTCAGTTAGAGTTTCAACTGTTCTTTTTGAAATGGGAAGAGAAGAAGGGTTGGTTGTGGGATCCATTGCCCAATGAACTAGCTCCTCACCACAGAAATCGCCAGCATTAAGAGTGGCCGAGTACAGGTCGTTTTTCCAATCACAACCAATAATGGTAGCCAGTTTTCCTTTCATGATAAACAGCATCATATCAATTGGGTCACCCTCTTGCATAATGAAGCTGTTCTCTGTGAATAACACAGGCCTGAGATATTCGCACATTGCGTCCAACAGTTGTTTATCCATGCTGCTAAAAAGGGGCACCTAAAGTGTTTGACTTCTGAGTTAACAAATGTTGAAAATTTCATAGAAAGAATGTGCCAAAGTAGAAGGAAAAAAAAAAACTCACTTTCTTAAGATGGGACAAACAAAGATGGCGTTTGATGTCTCTCCTGAGGTCTTTAGGAAGGTTACTGATGAGTTCCTCTTCCTTCACTCCTCTATTTAGCTGCCATTTGTACTGATCATATCGTCGAATTCGATACCTCAACTCGTCTGGGAGCATACGGTGTGTCATCCAATGCTCAGCATCTCTTCGGTTAATTCTCATCTGCTCAACTTTAACAGTTGCTGACTGCAGATATTTCTGTCAAGTGGAACAAATTCATTGTTGAAAGTTGTCCCAGTTAAATAGAGAATGAAAGATACAATATGGTAGAGCAATGAAACCAAATAAACATTTGGAGCATAAATAACTTTTCTCTTAAACATTTGCCTTACCTGAATATTGCTAATGAGAAACGCGAATAAAACCAAACCAAGGATGGCAATGAAGACAGCAAAAAAAACCTCTCCCATGTAATGGCTTACTTCAAGATTTTGTCCACTAGAGCTGTAGAAACACAAGCAAGTTCTTTAGAGTATATGGTTTACTCCCAAGGATTAACTTAAAATGTGTAAAAGATTTGCTTCATGAATGATGTAGAAAGACATTTGGAAAACTTAGAACTTATAACAATATATTCACTTATATCATATCACATTCCTTAGTAAAGTCATGAAGAAACATGGAGAACTTTTACTGACCCGACATTTCGCAGAGCCCACCAAAAGGAATAGCAGAATTTGCGGCGAAAACTCATCGTATCAGTTAAGTTGAACTTAAGGGCTTCAGCATACATCCCAAACTCAAAGCCGTCTTTTCCATCCTCAGACTCTTTAGGAAAGCAAGACTTATTTATAGATGGGTACGTATTACTTTTATGATTTCCACAATACAAAATCTTTCCAGTACAGTTAATGTCATCTTCCTTGCATGCTTGGATCCAGCATTTGGCTTGTCGTTCTATTGATAACAAATACCAAATGGCACCAACTACCTAATCATTTCATTCACTGCTCATAAGAGAATTCTTTTTAAGCCAAAATGTAAAAACTTCTTATTTAAGTCAAATGAACACATACATGACTAGCTAGCATATAAATGAGGAGATTGAAGGCAGCTCCACTCCATGCTGTTTCTGTCAGTATGCCAGAAGTTCTCGTTACTTCTCTGTATAGTGGATATATTCGGAGAAGTCTTGGAATATATTGCAAAAGAACTGCCATCTTCATGGCATCTTTCGTTTTCAAGGGAATCGGGCCTTTCGCTGCAGGTATGATTGCTAATACCAAAAGCTGAATGACATAAAAAGACCAAGTTATCTTAAATAGTAAGTTCACTTCAGTGAGGCAATGAATACTGCTTAGTCAAAACAAAGGATTCACAAGAATCTGTCCAATGACTCAAAAATAATCCATTCTTAAAACAGGATTCCGAATAAAACAAGCACATTATCTTTAGTACAATATCAACAGAGAGAAGATTGTGGACTTAGCTTTAAAGAATTCATATCCAAAATATGAATCTATAAAGATTAGAATACTATACAAGCTATATCTATAGAGTGTAACATTCCAAATAAGAAGAACAATCAAATATTTTGCTCTTGATGCAAAGACTAGATGCTGAAAGTATCTTAGAAATGGTTAAAGAAAAAAAAAACAAATTTATCATAACCTGTAAACTTAAAATTTTGAATTGTGTGGTGATTTAACATGGTATCAGAGCATAACACCTTATATTCAAAGTTCGGAGCTCTATAACATCGTTACCTTTCCATTTAATATTGATAACTAGTTGTTGTAACTTTTGTATATTTTCAAGCTCGCAAGTAAAGGGAGTGTTAAAATGTTGATTAAGAATCAAATTTACTATAACTCATCACTTGAACTTGAGTTGAGAGCTAATGTAACTGAAACTGTACAAAATTTTTACCTGAGGCAATGGGATAATGGATAAGATATCGATCAAGAAGTTTGAGAAGAGATATTTCTTTGCTATTTTTGCTGGATCTTTGATTAATTCACCACTTCCAAAAACCGGTAAAGATGGGGGAAGAAAACCGGTTCGAAATTCAAAGATTATGTGGAGTAGATAAAATAAGTCAATGAATGAACGAAGAACACAAGCAATGATTATAAGTTGTTGATCCATGGTTAGGCAATGATATTTTCCATCGAACACTGGGACGTAAAAGAAGAGAGGATCCACAGCTACTGCTATGACAGAGGAGAGCACAAATATCTTGTTCCATTGCTGAAGAAATGGCTTATGTGGATCAAGAATTTTCTTCCAAAATTTTGGTTTCTTTACTGACTGATCACCTGAATGCTTAAAGCCTAAGATTGTAGTTATTCTTCTAAACCAATCAGAAATACTTGAAAATCTTGTCTCTATGCTTTCCAATATTGACCCTGGAGACAATCTGCTTCTGTATGGGTAACCTCCATACCTGTCATGAAAACCAGCAATTTGATGTCCAAGCCTATATATTATCATTCAAGTATAGAATTAAGTATATGCCAGTTTTGATAGGATCAGGTTCAAGCAAGTTATTTATGGAAATAATCAACCAGTGGAACT
>JBBPDJ010000020.1:1349932-1376319 GCA_037974625.1 Cucumis cinereus
AGAAAATGTTCATTTGTCTTGATTATAGCTTTATAACAAAGTGCTTTTCCTATCCTACTTTTCCTTGTCTTGCTACATGGATTGTGGACCTTTCAACCAATGTGTTACATGCATGTCAATTTCTTAGCAAAAAGAAACTATCTGTGAAATAACCTTAGTCTGGTTTCTCTGATGCTGTCTGTGAAATAACAATGTCTCACAAAAAACAAAAACTGTAAATATTGCTAAAGTAAAGCCCCAAATAACCCAATCTTGATAACTACAAAAGAATCTTTGATCAATAATCTCATTTTCTATGAGAGGAAAACCTTCCAAAGTTTGATGTGCTTACACATTGCTCCTTGAATTTCCCCCTTTTTTTTTTCTGTGAAGTGGAAAGTTCTTACTTTAAAGCAGTTCCATGGTTTTTCTTTTTTTCTTTTTTTCCTCAATACTTTATTTTAAAGTAATGGAATTATAATCAAAGGTGACAACAGTGGGGACAGAGGTTACAACATGATTTGGTAAAGTCATATAGAAATTGTTACAATCCTTTTGATTTTGTGATGAAAAGCAAGGGGTCTTCTTTAATCATGCCACAGTCTCTTTTTAATAAATTTTTGCCATAAAAGAAGAGCTTCACAAATAATCCAATTTTTATTTGACTCTATAATTCTTTCTTTAAAAGAACCAAAGATTTGGTCTTGATTGGGGGCTGTTATGTGCTTGTTATGAATGTGTCTAGAAATTCTTAGCTCAATCTGATAATCAACTTGGTTTTGGGTAACAACTTGGTAGTTTATAAACATATTTGATCCTTCATCAATTTATCCATCTACCTATATAAGAAATCTTAGTACATTTTGATTACAGTTTACACAATAAAAAAATTAATTGTAAAAAATTCAAAGTACAAAATGAAATTGTTACGTTTTCAAATTACAAAATTGAAAGCTTAAAAATTAAATCGTTCATGCTAAAATGAAACGAATGTTTTTAAACTCTTTAAGAACTATTCTGAAATCCTTTTGGATTTTTATTTTTAAACTGTGATTGAATGCCACTTTACACGTTACCATCACTATTCACTGGTTCATATGAGAACAAAAGAAAAGAAAATGATATTAAAAAGGGGTTAAATTACTCGTTTGAAATTTGTGTAAGATTTAAATTTGAACTTTGAAAGTATGGAATAATTTTCTTTAAACTTTCAATTTTATGCCTAATAAATTTGTGACAAATTGAATTTTTTTAAAAGATAATTGATTTATACAGATTTCTAAAAAAAATTAATATTTAAAGAACTAAATTTATAACTTCGAAGATTTAAAGATCAAATAGACACTAACTTCAAAGGTAGGGAACTAAAATTATAATTTAAACTACAAAAAAAGATAAAAAGATGTGCCACATATACTATAACCCACCAAAAAGAAAGGTAGATAGAGAATGATAAAGGTTTTCTCTTTTATCACATACACAAAATAATAAAGAACATATGATAATGATAATGGGTTGTTACAGACTTTATTTGATAAGGTGAATGTTAATTCAAAATGACAGCAATAGGCATTAGAAAAAAAATAAAAATAAAAAGCTTTTAACTTTGGTACTGGGAAAACCCATGGCTACTTTATAGTGTTTAAATAAACTCCACCCTATCAGAACATCTTTTAGTGCACAGGAAAGGAAAGGAAATGAAATGGCCCACTCTTCTCAATTATTTGTTCCTGTCTTGACTTACACCTTCTCCCACAAACCATGACTTTTGTGAGCAGTGGCCTAATGACTCTATTATCTTCTTTTCTACTTTGAATTTACATTTGTAATCAGATTTGCTATGTGGTGAACTATCAAAATTAAGGGGCCTTGTGGGTATTTAGTTTAAGAGCTGTTTGTTAAAATAGTACACTGATTTTCTTTATTATTATCAGAAGTGAATATTCAATCTTGACCTTCACAAGTCAACTCATTTCCAAAAACAAACTCTTCAATAGCCACTGAAACAGTATTATAGGATTGCTTAAGCCTTAATGATGTTTTATTGAATTGATGTATTTGGTTTAGTTGAAACATTTTACTAAGCAAAACCCATAAGATGTTTTTGAGTTTCTTCATACCCATCCCTTGTCTTTCCCCATTTTGTTTATTTGGTTTGTGGATTATGTATATATTATTGGGAACTTTAGTTCGAATCAATCAAATAATGAATCATATAAAAATATGTAACAAAAATGTGAAGAGCTCTCTTCTTAAAGAAGATGGATTGTACTAAACTTCATTGAGAACAGAGTTTATTGTCATAATCTGAAGCTGGGAAGTCAGATTTATGTTACTGTTTTGTGGCAAGCTGCCAATATTAAACTAAGACAATTACAAAGAAGAAACTATGGAGTAGGTTATAGAGAAAAATGAAAGTTGAACCCAAGCAAGAAGAGCCTTCTGAACATTCTAATCACATTTCAGGAGTGAAACCTTACACTAATAGAGCTTGAAGCATCTCATTTTAAAGATTCAAGATTGTGTAGTCTCGCTTGTCTCGCTCGTCTGGCTTCAGAGACGGCAATAACATCGTCACCTGTGAGTGTTGGGTTATTTCGTGGCATTGATCTTGCTCCACAGCTTGCAGTAGATTGGCACCAGAGCTTATCGAAGTTCCAACTGTTTTAGCCAATGCATCTCGAAACCTACCGCTTGTCTTATGCTTTCTTTGATAGTATTCACGCCAAGCTTCTTGCATTTTATAGGCTGCCCATACTCTCCATTGATGAGAGCGGAACCTAGAAAACAAGGATTACAAATCAATTAAAAGAACTATATGGGGGGACAACTGTAGTTAAATTTATACATTTGTGCAGTAAAAAGAGCATGCCTCAATGATTGCTTGCTAGGGAAGTGCTCCATGCAGAGCTGACTGATTGCATATCGAAGCTGTTTAGCCTCTAGAGCAAAGGCTTCAATCTTAGTCTGAGATTCAATTGTTCTGGTTGAAAGTGGAAGAGGATTGATGTCGTTTGCCATTGCCCATGGGATTAGCTCTTCACCATAAAAGTCGCCAGCCTTGAGAAAGACGTTGTAATTTCTGATATTCCTACTAGTAGCACGCAGCTTTCCTTTCATGATAAATACCATCATATCAACTAGTTTGTCTTCTAGCAAAATGATGCTACGCTCTGTGAATAACAACGGCTTGAGATCTCCGTGCATTAAGTCTAGTAGTTGGTCATCAACGTCACTAAAAAGTGGCACCTAAAGCATCCATTCCAGGGTTAATGGATACAGAAAGATTTAGACTTTAGAGGAGAAATATGCCAAAGTAGAAGGAAAAGAACTTACTTTCTTAAGATTAACCAAGCAAGCATCCAAGCGAAGAAAACGTTTGATGTCTCTTTTGAGGTCTATTGGAAGGTCATTCATCACTTCCTCTTCCTTAACTCCCCTATTTAGCTGCCACTTGTACTCATCAAATTGTCTAATACGCCGTCTCAACTTCTTCGGGAGCATACGTTGTCACATCCAATTTTCGGTATCTCTTCAGTTAATTCTCATCTGCTCTACTCTAGCATTACTTGACTGCAGATATTTCTGTCAAGAGGAACAATTCACAATTGAAAGTTGGAATAGTTAAAATAGAGAATGAAATACTATTTGGTACTTGACAGAGTGATGAAATCAAAGATATCATTACTAACTAAACAATAATAAAGTTTTATGTTGAACATGAAGTACTTCAAAGTGAATGAATTGAACATCATGTATTACCTGAATGTTGCTAACAAGTAACGCAAATAAAATCAAACCGAGGATGGCGATAAAGATAGCAAAAAGAACCTCCCCCCTGTAATCGCTTACTGCAAGGTTTTGTCCACTAGAGATGTAGAAAGACAAACAAGTTCTCTTTCTAAGTGTATGTTGCTCCATAGGCTCAATTTATAGAGTGTAATGCATTTGCTACTTGGATGATTGAAGTTGTAAATGGAGAAGGTGGAACTTATAACAATAGATTCACATCTCTTTCCTCAGTAGAGTAGCGGACAAAAATGGAAAGTTCTTACAAACCTGACATTTCGTTGAGCCCACCAGAAACAATGAATGAATTTGCGGCGAAAACTCATCACGCAAGGTAATTAGCAATAAGAAAGTAGGTAGTAGTAGGCTAGAGAAAATGAAAATGAAACCAAGCAAGAGAAAGAGCATTACGTTGATTATCATACATTATTACATATCACACAGAAACCAAGCACCTAAAACTCAGGACATAGAAGGTTAAAGAGCTTGAAACAATAAAGTTTAAAGATCCAAGATGGGAAAGTTTGGCTTGTTATGCTCATCTTTTGGCTTCGGAGGTGCCGATAGATTCGTCACTCGTGTGACTTGGGGAGTTTGCTGGGGTTGATCTCGCTGCACAGCTTGCAGTAGATGGGATATGAATATGGATGCATACAGAGTGGCACTAAAGCTCGCTGAGGCGCCAACTATTTTAGCTAATGCATCTTGAAACCTGCCATCTCCACCTCCCCTTCGCTTTCTTTCACAGTAATCCTGCCAAGCTTCTTGTATTTTGTAGGCTGCCCAAACTCTCCATTGATGAGAATAGAACCTAGAGAACATCCATTGCAGATCAATAACTTTAGAAGAAGTTGAATGAGAAAAAGCTTTTATGGGATCAATGGTAGAACAATTTATGTGTAAGTTCAGTTAGAAGAGCATGCCTCACTGAGAGTTGGAACTGCATGCTGTTGAGGCACTGGTAGCGGAACTGACTAGTTACAGATTCCAGCTCATTAGCCTTTAGAGCAAAGGCTTCAACCTCAGTAAGAGTTTTAATTGTTCTATTTGAAACGGGAAGATTAGTGGAGCTGGGATCCATTGCCCATTGAACTAGCTCTTCACCACAAAAGTCACCAGCGTTAAGAGTGGGCGAGTACAGGTCATTTTTCCAACCACAAGTAGTAATGGTAGCCAGCTTTCCTTTCATGATAAACAGCATCATATCAATTGTGTCACCCTCTTGCAGAATGAAGCTATTCTTTGTAAATAACACAGGCTTGAGATATTCACACATCGAGTCTAACAGTTGTTTGTCCATGCTGCTAAAAAGTGGCACCTAAAACATTCCATGTTAACAAAATTTCACAGGTAGAATGTGCCAAAGTTGAAGGAAAAGAACTCACTTTCTTAAGATGAGTCAAGCAAAGGTGTTGTTTGATGTCTCTCCTAAGGTCTTTAGGAAGGTTACTGATGAGTTCCTCCTCCTTAACTCCCCTATTTAGCTGCCATTTGTACTGATCATATCGTCGAATACGTTGCCTCAACTCCTTTGGGAGCATACGATGTGCCATCCAATGCTCGGCATCTCTTCGGTTAATTCTCATCTGCTCTATTTTAACAGTTGCCGACTGCAGGTATTTCTGTCAAAGGGAACAACTCATTGAAAGTTGGAGCAATTCATAGAGAATGAAATATGCAATATGGTAGAGCAGCGCAACCATAATGTTTGGAGCATGAGTAGTTATTTTCTTGAGCTTGAAGCAACCGTAAAGAGAGTGAATTGAGCATCATGCGTTACCTGAATATTGCTAATGAGTAACGCAAATAAAACCAAACCAAGGATGGCTATGAAGACAGAAAAAAAAACCTCCTCCATGTACTTGCTTACTTTAAGGTTTTGTCCACTAGAGCTGTAGAAAGACAAGAAAGTTCTTTCAGCGAGTATGGTGTACTCTAAGCATTAACTTAAAATGTGTGTAAAAGGATATGCTTCAGGGATGATACAAATAAACATTGGGAAAACTTGGAACTTATAACAATAGATTCATATATATCATATCACATTCCTTAGTCGTGAAGAAACATAGTAAACTTATACCGACCTGACATTTTGCAAAGCCCACCAGAAGGAATAGAATAATTTCCGGCAAAAATTCGTTGTCGTGGTTAATTGAAACTTGAGGGCTTTATCAAACATCCCAAACTCGAAGTGTTTTCCATCTTCGAACTTTCTAGGAGAGCAATACTCATTTAAGGTCGAGTTTGTTTGTCCCTTTTGATCTTCACAGTACAGAAAATTGTGGATACAGTTTTTATCTTTCTTGCATTCGTTGAACCAACATTTGGCCTGTCGTTCGATTGATAACGAATACCAAATGGCACCAACTACCTAATTTATTACATTCACTGCTCATAAGAGAATTCCTCTGAAACCAAAATATAGCTTTTGATTGAAGTTAAATGAACACATACATGACCAGCTTGTATATAAATTAGGAGATTGAAAGCAGCTCCACTCCAAGCTGTTTCTGTCAGTATGCCAGAAGTTCTGGTTACTTCTCTATAGAGTGGATAGATTCGAAAAATTCTTGGAATATATTGCAAAATAACTGCAATCTTCACGAACTTCTTTGTCTTCAAGGGAGTAGAGCCTTTCGCTGCAGGTACGATTGCTAATACCAAAAGCTGAACGGCATAAAAAAGACCAAGTTATCTTAAGCAGTAAGTTCGATTCTGTGAGGCATAAACTTGTGTCGGAAGGCAAATTTAATTATATATCACTAACGTAACCAAACGATATGCTCTAAATGCAAATACTAGAAGATAAAAGATCAAATTTATCCTAACTCATTGACATGACCTTTGAGTAGAGAGCTAATGTAACCGAAAGTGTATAGAATTGATACCTGAGGCAGAGGGAGAATGGATAAGATATCGATCAAGAAGTTTGAGGAGAGATATTTCTTTGCTATTTTTGCTGGATCTTTAATTAACTCACCACTTCCAAAAACTGGTAAAGAAGGAGGAAGAAAACTGGTTCGAAATTCAAAGATTATGTGAAGAATATAAAATAAGTCGATGAATGAACGAAGAACACATGCAACGATAATCAGTTGCCGGTCCATGGTTAGGCAATAAAGTTCTTTATCGATCCCTGGGATATAAAAGAAGAGAGGATCCACTGCTACTGCTATGACAGAGCAGAGCACAAATATCTTGTTCCATTGCTGAAGAAATAGCTTATTTGGATCAAGAATTTTCTTCCAAAATTTTGGTTTCTTTACTGACTGATCACCTGAATGCTTGAAGCCAAAGATTGTAATTATTCTTCTAAACCAATCAGAAAAACTTAAAAATCCTCTCTCTATGCTTTCCAATATTGACCATGGAGACAGTCTGCTTCTGTATAGGTAACCTCCATATCTGTCATGAAAATCAGAAGTTGAATTACCAAACTATGTATTAATTACCATATATCAATTGTAGAATTAAGAACATGTCAGTTCCATATGATCATTTTCAAGCAAGTTGTTTTTTGGAGATCATCAATTAATAGAAGCATTTCAGTATCTTGGGACAACAAGAACAGACTGTATGAAACTAGAGGCCATATAGTGCACTATTCATAGAAAGAGAATGAGTTGGTTTCAGAAAATTTGCGAGAGAGAGAAAGAGTAAGAATGTTCAAACCTTGCAGAATTTGGCATTGTGGGGCTAATCTGTGCCTCTGATGGTAGTATATGTACAGTGTACTGCTTAGCTTCAGAAGCAAAATGTTTGTCAGTGAAATACAAGATTCAAAACACAACCAACAGTCGTAATTAAGCTACTAGGAAAAACTTATGAAAAAAAAAGAAAAAAATATTCTTTAATCAAATGGTAAAGAAAAGGCCAATGTAATCTTTATTAAAACTTTATAACAAAGTGCTTTTTCTATACTACGTTTCCTTATCTTGCTGCATGCATTTTGGACCTTTCAACCAATGTTTTACATGCATGTCGATTTGTTAGCAAAAAGAAACTGTGTTAGAATAATCTTTACCCATGTTTCTCTGGTGCTGTCTGTGAAATAACAATGTCTCACAAAGACAAAAACTGTAAAATATTGTGAAGTCAAGCCTCAAATAACCCAATTTTGGCTACCTACAGAAGAATCTTTGATCAATAATGTCATGTTTTATGAGAGAAAAGCTTTGCAAAGTTTGGTATGCTTATACATGCATTCCTCCTTGAATTTCCCTTTTTTTCCTGTGAAGTGTGAAGTTCTTACTTTAAAGCAGTTGCCATGGTTTTTCTTTTTTCTTCTATTTTTTTTTTTCTTTTTCTCACTACTTTATTTTAAAGGAGTGGAATTCTAATCAAAGCGACAAAAATGAAGATAGAGGTTACAACACGATGTGATAAAGTTACAATCCTTTGATAAGAAAGGGTTCTTCTTTAATCATGCTAGAGGCTTTTTTAAAAGAATTTTGCCAGAGAAAAAGAGCTTCTAAATTGTCACTAATAAACCAATTTTCATTCGACTCCATAATTCCTTGTTTAAAAGAACCAAAGATTTAATCTTTATTGGGGATTTGTTTGTGTTTGTTATGAATATGTGTGGAAATTCTTAGCTCAATCTGAGAACTAAAGGTAAGATTTTTATTGGAACTGAAGCACACAACGGTCAACCTTGTTGGAGGTGTAGAGTCATTTTTCAGACAAAGTTCCTTAGCTCTCCCACTTCCTATGTCGTTACGCGCATTGTATTTGTGGCCGTTCCTCGCATCCACATCTTTTGGTTTAACCATATTTTAAGCAGTAGCGTTTCTCGTAATGATTTTATGACACGAAATTTTAATTTATATCTAATCTATTAATTAATTCCTTTTCATGAAGTAAAAATTTTCAAACATCTGTTTATTTTGATCTTATCTAAATAAAGTGTTTCAAATAATACATTTATTTAGTTACGATACATAATTTTCGGTCAACTACCTTATTTCACTTTTTGGTCAAATATTTTTTTAACCTGTTTTTTTATTTGTTGTGATTTTTTTTTATTAAAAGGACATTTTAATCATTTAAAATCTCTACAACAAATTTGTCCCTACCCGATTAAAATATCAATGTCAAAAACGAAATAAAAATAAAAATTTTGCATATATTTACATATATCAATGAATGTACTGATAAAACATCGATATCGGTGGATATTAATGCAGATTATAAAAAATTATGAACAATTAAGTATTTTTCAAGTAAAAATTGAAGATTAATCAATATGAACACTCACAAATCTTAAAAGAAGAAAAAATAGAGTTGTTTTCATTTTCAAGGGAC
The DNA here is from genome assembly GCA_037974625.1 of Cucumis cinereus. NCBI lineage: Eukaryota > Viridiplantae > Streptophyta > Magnoliopsida > Cucurbitales > Cucurbitaceae > Cucumis > Cucumis cinereus. Next base: position 1,359,005 of record JBBPDJ010000020.1, read on the forward strand.
GTTAGAGATATTATTTACTAGTAGTTGTAATCTTTCTTACAGTGAATACTAATAATGTTCCTTCAAAAGGATAACAATCAAAGTCCACACTATGGAAACGATTTTAAGTGCACAAGAAAACAAAATGGCCCACACTTCTCAATTATTTGATCCTCATTCACAAACATTTGTAAGCAGAGATCTAATGAACTTACATCTATTTTATCTCCTATTAATATGAGCTGGTGGGAATTAGCGGCAAAAAACTGTTTCTTAAAGCAATACACTAATTATCTAAACCCTTTAGTATTAGCATCTTTACGAACCACGTTATAAGATTAGAAGTAACTTTAAAACTCAAGCATATAGTTGTACAACTTATAGAACAGATCATGTTCAAATAAGGTCGTCTAATCAGATGTAACTTCATCCTGTTCGGCATAATGATATCTGATATATTGTATTAGAAAGTAAGGCAGCATCAGATAATTTGATGGGTGTTTCCATTAATCAAAGGCATTAAATGAGAGCAGGAACAAACAAACATCTAAAAAGTACTATTAATTATAGGATGGTCGAAATTTGACCTTTAAATCCAGACTGGGGATTAAAAACTGAACAGCCAGCTGCTTCAACTGCTAAGCAAATCGAGATTTCTGAAATGAGCAGCACAAGAGAACTACGGCTTCCTTCCCCTATATGACTAGACTAACTCCCTATCTACATTCCTACAAACCAAGCTATGCGACTACGACATTTAAATAATTGAAATTTTGTTGATGACAAAATTACTGAATGCCTATTTATTAATAGACAATGCTCTCTTCATTTCTGGTCAAATCTTATCCTATCCTACTTATTCAAATGGCAAAAAAAAAAAGAAAAAAAAAAACTTCTGTCACCTTTGTTTAGGATTTCTCTTCGTCTGGCGGCCCAGGGACTGAATCAACAAAGAACTCCTCCACTGAGATAAAAATGAGATGTTAGTGAGTGAGTAGCCAAATGACAAGCTATGTACATACAGGTTTATAATCGATTTTTGGGTTTTCTTAGATATGTAAGTGATATGTTATATCTACGCCATCCAACTTTGCATGGACGGCTCAGACACTTCTGAGTTGCAAGAGTCATACTTGAAGAAAGAAAAGATTAACGCATGTTGTATAAATGTAAATTGCACTAACTATATAAATCTAATTAACATTCGTCAAATCATTTGTCATTATGAAACCTTATAGAACAATATATATATATACACACACACACACACACACATGCAACATATGTTTGATTTTGAAAAAGGTGGGTTTAGTTATAGCAAACAATTTTGAGCTGGCAAGAGTTGATGCAATTCACATACCTATATCTTCTTGCTCCGGTGAATCAAGTAAAAGTTCTGAGTCCGAGGGCAAAAAAGAACCAGGGTAGTTACCTAATGGTCCTAAATCTGCACGAAATTGAAAAGATAGCATCAATATGCTTCAAGTTATTCCAAGAGGAATGAAAACCACCAATGAAATAGGATTTTACATTCTTATTCAAAGCTCTTTCCTAAAAGCTATCAAATTCCAATAAACCAACACAAGACTATGCCATGCGGAAGGCAAAAAAAAGATAGAAACAAGAAAACTTCATAAAAAATTGACTGAGGAAGTAACTTACTGGAAAATAAATAAAAATAGATTTACATAATACTAAAGCAAAAGGCCACTATTACCAAATAATATTCCTCAATCGGTCACCTTAAGGACGCGCCACACCACTGCCATATTCATATCAGGGATGACTGTACGGTTTCATTATGGGGGGACCACCAAATATAAAAGGCTTTTACTAACCCACACATTATAACTGTTTGACTCCTACTTGTCAACCAAGTCCAATATCCTCTGGTTTTCAATTCCTTTGAGTTTAGAAGCTTTTTCTCACTATCTAATGATCCTGCACTATTTTGTGCAATAGGGATTTGTCGAACTATTGCTAAGTGGTTGAGGTTATTTGGTTTTCAATGGCTTATTTCTCAGCATTTTTTTATGGCTTGGCTTGGGTGGCCATCAAGAAGATAAGAACTACTACTGACGCCTCTTTTCCAATAATTTATAGCGTGAGTGGTGTAATGCCTGGTCACCGTTTCTCGTGCAGTTTGGTTTCTCTCTCCCCTTATTCAATTCTGTGTAACTTGGTTCATTTAGCTTGGATTGGGCATTTGGACATGATGTTTCTTTTTGTCCCAAGTATAAAGTACATAGTCCAAAGTGATTGATCCTTCACAACATTTAACACTTTCTAGGATTTACCCTGTTTCTTTTAATGTAACATTAGCTGTATAGGGGAAGAAAACATGTGTTCAATTGAAAACAATCCTTATTGTTATAGGCTTGTGAAGTAATATTCCAAGAAAAAGGTGATATGATGCAGCTCAAAGTTCTACACACACCAATAAAATAGTTCAATAAGAGATATTTAAAATCACTAGATGCCTAGAAGTTACCTCCCAAATTTGATAAATCTGTTGTAAGATCTGTCAGGCTAAAATTCCACTGTATCTGATCCAATGATCTGAGAGAATCCCTAGAATTTCCAACTCCACCATCTTGTGAAAGTTGCAGACCAACTGAACTTACCATTTCTGATGTAAATGCAGTATCAAGTGCAGAAGTATCTACTCCAATTCCGGATATTTCTGGAGCAGTGAATGAAAAATGACCACTGGATGCCACTGATGTAGGACTCAGAGACATCTCTGACAGGGAGGACATGTTACCGTTTGGTGGAATAACAGGAACCACATCACCCTCACTGTTCATCAAAATACTTCAATAAGGACGAGTATTAGATGCAATAAAATAGACCAGTTCAAGCGAAAAATGATTTTTGTAGAAGTTATGAAGCTACTGAAGGTAAATACTGTATGACTATCCTCCATATGTATTCTTAAAAGCTCTCTTATAGTTAGCACGTGAATCCTAGAGCCTACGTCTTAGCCACAGGTCAATAGTCCCATGGAAATTAATACAGTTTCGTATCACTGGATGCAGTTCCTCTTGCTTAGTTTCTAACCCGGAACTCCAGCAAAAATTTGCATGCAAAATCAACCAGTCACATGAAATGAACATGGGACATTATTTGTGAGGTGTATTTAGCTAAGTAGTAATGATAAGATGATATCATGACAAGACTAGCAGCATGAGCCATCACAACCCATGTGAGTGATAATAGTTACTATATTGACAAGGATGCTTGCTTATTGGACATGGCAAATTCTTCTGCTGTATCATATTTTTCTTCTACGTTTGAACAAATTTCCACTGCATGCAATCTTATTGGCCATTTTATAAATTTTATATTGTTTTGTTTCATCAAGGACATGGTATTTAATGTTTTAGGATGTATGTCAGTAACGGCTTAGCTAGGGCAGCTTCCTTACTCGTTCCCAGAGTTCATCCTAATAGGATGGAAGTTACTAGGTGCAGGAACTCCATTAACAACATGGCAGCTTGACATTCCAGAGCCCATGGTATCCAAATGGGGTTGACCTGGCATTGACATAGGAGGTTGTTGAAGGACTGGATATCCCATTGGTAAGTTGTTAACTGCACTGAAAACAAGTAGTGATGAAGAACAACGAAATGCTAGTATCTTGCAACATTTAACTCTCTAACTTCAAATATATAAACTCAGTTATCTAACGGAAGAGCTACAACTAGATTTGGCATCCAAGGGCACATGGTATCCAGAACCCATGAATGGTTTACAACTAGGCTTGCACTTTCAGGGGGATTTTTCTCTTAAAGCACAAAAGAATGTCCACAATCAACATTAATGAGCTACAAAACACACACAAAAAAGTAGCTCAAAATTCTGTTTCTCACTTGCACGTGCCCCAAACAAATAAGCAGGATAAAATTCATTCACCATCTTATTTTCTATTGCTTCATATTTAATTTATTGCACAGCCCCATGGACAAGCATATTGATTTAATTTTTAAAGGACTTCTGAAGCCTAGCAAAACTAAGCACTGGAATTGTATCTGCACTAATATTCAGACTGAAAAGATGCTCCAAGTTCATATTAAGGCCACGTCTTCTTCCAGCTTTTAGTAAAAACTCTAGACTATTAACTCATAGCAACGTTTTCAATCCTACCACATGATAGTTGGCACTATCTGCATAAGATAGCTTTTTTCCATCCATAACAGGAATATGTAGACGGTAGAAAAGGTCAACATTCAAACATCTTTGTTAATATTTAGATTGCCATTTTTCTCAATGTTCTGAGCACGATATTTGAGTTTAGATGAACCAGATCAACTGACATCCTTAACTTCTCACTCTCTTTTCCAATCTGTTCAAACAAGAAAATGATTCATTCCATTATCAATTTTCCTAGCTAGCAGATCCCCAGAATCTATAGTTTACAAATCACAATCTGCAGCTTACAACAATAATTCTGCAACAAGGGGTAAGAAACACTGAGCTAGATGATTAAGTAATCAGTGTAAGAATATGAGAGCTTACCAGATATAGGATGAATTCCATTCTGCATTGGAGCTAAAGGAACTTTGGGAGGCATGGAATAGTTCATGAGACGGTATTGATGTTCAAGCAAATGATTGAAAAGGAGGATTTGTTTTTTCAATTTTAACCTTATGTAATAAGCTCTGAAAAAGTCAGCATTCTCTTCTTCCAGCTTCTGCCAAACTGAATGATGAAAGTTCAAAACATTATTAAACAATAATAAATAAGTAATAGACACAATCATCTATCCAAGTAAGCGTGAAGTAATAGTAAGTGTTTGCTGATATTGTTATTCAATTAACACAAAGATGAGAACATGGGACTTAATCAGAGTTCCTATACTTACCTAATGATGTAAATCCAGGATCTATCCTTGCACGATTCAGTAGGGTCTTAACCACCTCATCTCTATTCATATACAATTGTAGGCACCGCTCTATTAAATTCTGGACCTAAAGCAACATTCCAACTCATTCAACAATACAGATTGTAGAGATAAGAAATCACAACAGAACTAGGAAGACCTTAAATTAAATATAGAAAAGAATGGTCATGACACTGAGAAAGAATCTGTGCTTACAAATTCAATATCTTGGTGAGAAACTTTTTTGCCATCATTGTTTGAGCCTGATACTGAACCTGCGTCTGTTATAGGAGCCTCAGTTTTGTTGTTGTTTGGTAGGTTGTTTTCCGTTTCATCCAATGCTTTTTTTGTATCTTGAGCTCTCTATGCATCATGAAAAGAAGGGTGTTTCTTAGCATGCAGTCAGTTAAATAGGTGTGGCATATAATCAGGGGAAAATACAGCATACAATATCTAAGAGCCAGAATATCAACAAAGATTGATGTGCAACAGTTGTATCAAGCTACCACATTTGCAAACATAAGTAGTACGATCCAACATCTAATATCATATGAAGCACTGGAACATACTTCCCGAATAGTTATTGGAAGAAATTTGTTTCCAGATAAGGGACAAGTAATATAAGAAATGATGTCTCCAAATTCTATTAAATTTTATAGCTGAATTCGTGTCTTATTATTTATTGATTTTTCTTTCAATTAGAAAACACTGGAAGTAGACATTAGCACCACAAGCACAACATTAATAAATCATTCTAAATTTTGAATTGAAGGAATGAGTGGAGAAGTGTTGGCTGTAACTTGCAACCAAGGAAAAGGTGAAAAACGTGAAGTTAGAGGAACACGAAGCTTTTCATGTAAAGTAACAACAGAATTGTAAAAGAAAACCTGTGCCGTCTTCATATCAGTTGAAAGCAGAATGATCACATCTCTCTATACAAATTAGGAACTCTTTAAACACAGCAAAGGCTGCAGAAACAAACGTGATTATATGCATAGGTATAGCTCTTGTAGGCTTGATTATTCACCTGAAACCAGAACACTAATTATTCAATCACCTAGTTCAAAAATAGACAGACATGATGAAGTATAAAAAGAAGTATTCAACATACATTAAAAGTCAACACAACCAGGAACATTACTAATACAATGACTTTTACTAATACATAAAAGTCATCCTTTCCAAAAAGAGGAATGCTAAATAGGAAAAAACTAAAAAGAATAACGTAGCAAAAGTGCTTCAGGCATTCCCTTTAGTAGGACATAGAGAATTACACCACCATCCCATGTCTTTCTTTCTGAATTTTTTAAAATTAGTTCAGTAAATAGCTCCCACCGCCAATATTTCTATTTCATTTAAAGACAAAACACTCCATCATAATCATAACAATGCTCCGATGGTCCGATATTCCCTGCTAGAATCCACCTACCATACGACTGCTTCTTTTATTTAAAGAAAAGACTATATTTACAAAGTGAGTTGTATTCGTAGTGTCACGAGGATAAAAACTATATTGTCATCGAGAGCTTAGCTCAGTTAGCACCTTGTGTACTTGAAGACCAAGAGGTCTCGGATTGAAATCCTCATCCATGTTAGTACTTTAAAAAATCTTTCAAAAAAAAAGAAAAAAGAAAAGACTATATTTCTCATCCTGTAAACGCTCATCAACAAACAACATCCAAAACACTCGCAGTTCAAACATCCACCCTCTAAAATTCAAATGAAAGAATCAATATTTCAATGAACGAAGCCAATTTCAAACCAAGACTAGCCAGGTTACATAATTATGGACTCAGAAAGAAAAACGTTAACACAATGGAACTTCGTTCATAGCATTAAAAAACAATTAAATAGTTTCTTAAAACTCGATTGGATCCCAACTCAGTTCTGAAGACATTGCGAAGAATTACACCTTGGTTACTGATAACAAGGAACCAACAGTGATATTAGATTACAACTTCAATTTTCACTTCTTCAAACAGATACAAACAAAGCGGAAACAGCCTAAGCAATATTACCTGCAAACAAGATTCCAACAGTCGTTGAAAATGCTTAGTGTCGACAAATTTAGTAACGTAAGCTCCAGAACCGAGCTCTGAAACGCGAATTGATACGGAATGATGAACACAAATGGGAGTTGAACTTCGCAGCCGAGATTTACTCAAAACTTAGTAGCTAAAAGACAATAACGAAAAGAAATCCTCCATCGGAAGCCGGAATAGCGAGAAAAAACGAAAGAGAATCAAATCAAATGGAAGAAACGAGGAAAATTAGAGGAAAGGAAATGTTGAACGTGGATTTGTTACGACATTATTGATAGCAGAGACGAAGCAGAGAAGAAGGGGGGGAAACAAAAATCTTGCTGGGCGATGACGGTGCTCAAATTAATGTAATGAGCTTTGTAAGAAAGAAATTGGTAAAAGAAAATATATTTAAGAGTCGGCTTGGTGATATTTTGGAAATGATGGCTCGGCTCGGCTCGGCTTTTTTATTTTTGCGGCGCTGTTAACGACGATGAGAAAAGAGAATCATTTTGGGCATCGGTTCACGGGCAAACGACGGTGACGTATTGAAGTCGAACGCCCAATCACTTTCATTGTCATTTATTATATTTATATTTATACATAATTTGTTTTTTTCCTAATTTATTGAGGTTAAAAATTAAAATACCGTTTTTCTGTCATTGTTTGTACTTGTACTTTGATTTTATTTTAAGAATAAAATATATCCTTTAAATTTGTTTAATTTAATTTTGAAAATTATTCTAAACGTAGAACATTTGAAAATACTATCTATAGAATTTAAAATTTTGCTATATTTTATAAGTATTTTTGTTTGTTTTGCTGTATTTGAAAATATTTTTTTAATGTTTAGTTTTAATTATATATTTCTAATAAATTTTAAATTTAGTTACTAACAATAAATATTTTTATATAAGAAAAAAATTATAATTTGTGAGTATGCTTCCAGATTTATAATAAAAACTTTAATATATGAAACGTGGGAAATTATTGTAGAAGGATCATTGCCACGATTAGAAAATAATAAAAGTCTATCATATCTATCCATAATAAATTCTAAAATTTTGTTATATATATTTTAGTTCATTTCGCTATATTTATAAATAACTCTTGAAATATTAAAAACTAACCCTAAAAGTCACAAGGCTTGAATTTAAAATTTATTACAAATACCAATATTAAAATTTGACATTTAAAAATATAAAAATTAAAGTAGGATCAATTTAATTTATAAAAATTAGATTCATTTTAAAATATATAAACTAAAATAATATTTTAACTTTTAAATATTATTTCGCTATTTATTTTTTCCTTTTTCAATAATTACGGTTGAATAGTCGTGTCTTCAAAAGTTAGTAAACTTTATATCTTTTTTTCTTTTTTTCTTTTTTTTTCTCCCTAAATTATACGAAACTATCTTTATCAATTTAATTAATCTCTTTTATATTAAAAGGAGGTCATGAGTACTTTGGATTTTCATTCTACCCTTAAGTTTTTTTAAAATGTCTATTTTATCCTCACAATCACATCTCTTTATTATATATACATGTCTTTTTTTCTTAATAATAGTTTTTTCTTTTCGTTTAATTTTATATTCTACATTTACCGTTTTCTTTTTACACCTCACATCTTTTGGCAACTCACCGTAACAACGTGTATTAAAAAAAACTCGCGATAATAACATAAAGCACCTCCAATCTACCCTCCCACCTCATGGCAAAATCGTAACCATATAATTCGATATTACATCACGTGAAAAGAAACCATAACCCTCTTCTCTTTTGTGGCCTCATATGTACTTTCAAAAATAAATTATTTGAAGCACTTCGAAGGAGATTGTTGGTCAAATTTGGTTGAGTTTTCAATTTTTTGTTCTGATTCTGTTACTTTTTCTTTAATTTTTTTTTGTCAAATTTGGTGGTTGCAGATTACAACGAAATGAACTTTTTTAAAATGTGTAAGTAAATTTGATTCACTCGTGTATCTAAAATTTATTTCGACTAGATCGTACTTTCAAAACTAGTACTTTAAAAAAAACGAAATTCTTTGAAGCACTTATTTTTTAGAAGGAGAAGGTGATTGTTAGAAGCACTGAAATCTTCAAATTTGGTTGAGTTTTCAATTTTTTTTTAGTTACTTTTTCTTTGACGTCTCTTTGCTTTGTGTATGGTGATTACATAGGTCCAAATGGAATTGGTTGAAATGTGAAAGTAAGTATGATTCATGTCCCTAAATTTTATTTTTAGTTAGTTAGATCAAAATTGGTATTTCGACTTTTTGTGTCATCTGATCATACCTCTGAAAATCGTACTTAAAGAATTGAATTATTGGAAGCACTCTTGAAAAAGAAGAAGATTTCTAGAATTAAATCATAGATATGCTATGCTACATCGATAGAGAAATGAATATGTTCGATATTGAGAAATAAGGGCAGAGGTTCATAAATTTATGTATTGAATCCATGTTGTAAAAGAAATTACATGTAAAACTGACTTTTGTTCTTTTAAATAAATCAAATGAAAAAAAAAATTGTAAACGATATTATTTTTTTCAAATAATCTTGAAAGACCATTTCCACGTGATATCTCTTTTTCGAATTCAAATTAAAGAAGTCATAATTCTACCACGCAAGCAAATTTTAATAAACATAAAACTATTTTAGTTTGTTTTTACATGCTAAAATTGAGGATGATCTGAGACTTGTTTTCTTTCCGGACGCTCTTTCTCCACACATCTTCAATGAATTATTAGCATAATTAAAGTTTGAAAATAGTACAAAAATGAGTTTTTTTAAGAGTAGTTTCGAGGTTGAAAAGGAGTGGACACGTTTGATAGAAAGTGAGACAAGATTTGTGAAAATGTAAAAACCAAGCATTCCGACATTACAAGTTGTTGATTAAATTATATGATGAGTACCCACAATTCCCCTAGACCTACAAATCTTCCAAAACAAAAGTTTTGTGTTTATATATATATAAAATAAAAATTGATTTATTTAATTTGTATATAGTTTTGAATCAAATAAATTAAATTTGATTCAATCATGTGAGATGGGGTCCAATTAGGGTGTGTGGTCCAATTGCAAAAAATCAAAATTGCCCCATCAATCTCATAATTCTCCATTGGTTATGCCTTAGATTTTGCCAGATATTATTCCGAATGGACCACCTTTTTCTCCCTTTTTTCATTATTTCAATATATTTTTTACTATTATTATTATTTATAAAATGTATGGATGATAATTTTAGTTTTCAAACTAAATAAGAAAATTTGCTACAATATTTTAATTAGGTAAGTGAGGCTCATTTTAAAATATTTATTATTAGTATAATGTCTTACTTTCAAGATTCACCATCTAACGAACCTAGTCATGCTATCAATTTAATTATCACGAGTTACTTATGACAGTGAAAATTGTCTGTCCTATACATTAACGTTAATCTTTTTAGCATGTTTCGTCTTTCATGAATTATAAATTTACCGTTGTAGTCATGTGAACGTCAAATAAGTCTCTTTATCCAAATGTTTCCATCAAACGTTTTGAAATTATTTCAAAAGGTAAGTTTGAGATTTATTATCATTACAATTATTTAAATAAATAGCATTCGTTGCAAAAATGGATTTGACTCATTAGTATTGATACGACATTTTTTTCATCTCGTTTTTATTTACTTAAATTTTATAAAAATTAACCTTTTTAATATTACGAAGAAAAAAAAAAAAGAAAAAAAGTCGCATCAAAGAGAGAGAGAGATGCATACCAAAATGAAATGATGTCTCTAAAAATTCTAAGTTTCGACCATTCCTTTGAAAGAAAAACTTTATGGGCAATTATTTGTCTCTTTCTCAATTTCTATCTTTTCAATATTCAATTAGTCATTCAAAAATTAATATTTGCACGCCACTCCATCATCTCAATCTAAATCATTTTTTTTTTCTCTCAATATATATTTTTTAAAATTTTAATTGAGTCCCTCTCTCGACGTTTACTTAACACATCCAATAAATCAACTTCGTTTTTCGTTTTTGTTAGGTTAAGAAATGACTTCTAATTAATCTCGATTGTATCTTCTTTAATTAATAACACATCACATGTCTAATGAATAGTACTACAAATTTCATTAAAATTCAAAATATCATGTCCTACTATCCTCGTCTTTTGTGGTTATTTGAAACAAAATGAACAACGTTCTCTATTGTTTTGTTTTTCTAGGTTTAATTTGGATTGTCTCAAATAAAAATATGCTTATCTTTTATTATAAATTAATGTTATAATCTATCAGTCAACGTAATTTTATCTTTAATTCTTCGTAGTTTAATTTTGAAATGACATTTTAAACCATGTAATTTATTGCAAGTAAAGTTTCACACTATACATACTTATTAATTTTTAAAAATAAAAATACTGTTTATTGATATAAAACGTCTTATACTAAAACACTTCCATTTTTCTTACAATAGGTTTTTAATAAATTATTATATTTACTTTTCACAATATTTAAATTTAGCCCAAAAAAAAAAAAACAAATGATTTGCATGGTTTTTTTAAAAAATGAAATATTTATGCTTATACAGACAATAGTTTTTTTTATTAAATTCAGTAAATTACAATATTAAATATCTATCTCGTACGGCTTGGCGGCTGTGGCTCATGAGGCTGCAAGCTGGTCACGAGTGGATCGTGATAGACACGTGAGTCGTGACTGAATTTAAGCCATAAGCTTTGAGGTTTCTTTTTTATATGATTAATGATTTTTTTTATTAAGAAAGTTAATCCAAACATAAGAGTGAAATTAAGATAATAAAAAAGCTTCCAATTAGAAATTGACAAGTGGCACTCAATTTGTTTCTTTCCTATGCCCCCAATCAGTCAGCCGGATGCTGACAAGTTTTGGGTGTCAAAAGTGGGGCCCATGGAATCAACTTGGAACGTACACGTGTCGAAAGGAGAACTAAGAACCGTGGCAATAGAAGGGCCGTTGAAAAGGCGGGAGCCGAGTCAAATGGAGGGACGAACAGCTTTCAAAATTCCCGCTATGTTCGACGCTGTCGTGAGTCGTGACGTGGCTCCAAAATAAATTTTAGTTTTTGATTTTCATAATTTACTTGGTTAAAAATGTTTGGAAACTTTCTTGTAACTTCTACGTAAAAATTTAGTACATGAATGTACTAAAAACCAAAAAAATAAAAATAAATATTTCTTCAACTTTTTTTTTTTTTAGTTTTTGTATTTTCAACTTAGTTTAAATTTAGGATTTAAAAATTTAAAATTATTGTTGATAGTCAAAATTTCTAACATGATACATCACCCTAATTAATACGAGCATAATTCAATTGACATAAATATTTACTACCAACGTCGAGATCTGAAGTTCAAGCTTCCACCATATGTATTATCAACGATTAATAAATAAAATAAACTAATTAGAGAACTAATATGTTTTAAATCAATGGAATCTAAATTGTTAAATAATAAAAAAATACATATATATTTAATTTTGACGAAATTAGTTACAACATGGATTAAATTGCTAGAAATTTGAACGTATATAATCTTAATTATCGCATTATGAATACAATAACTAAATTGTTACGAAACAAAAAAAAATATATGTAATGATCAAAAGTTTAAAGATTAAGTTGTTTGAAATGGGCTTTGTAGGAGAAAAAGTCCAAGAAAATAAAGTGTGTAAAGAGAATTTTCAAAAAGAAAAGTAGACATTAAGTGAGCACATGACTATTTGTGAATTAAGAATAAAAATAATAATATTGGATAATATTGGCTCCATACTTTTAAAAATATTTAATTATTTGGTCTTTTATTATCGCATTTATTTTTTTTGTCTCTCGATATTTTTTACTTTATTTCTTTCTGTTTTTGGTCTATATACTCTTAAAAAAGTAACAATTTTAATTCTTAATAATTGAATAAAAACTTCAATAAAATTATCCAAATATATATTTTTTAAAAATATATTAAAAAAAACAACATAGACATTTTATAAGATAAAGATCAAAACGGACTAAAAGTTGAATATACTGACCAAACTCGACATTTTAAAAATAAAAAACTAAAGCAAAGTAATTAAAAAGTATAGGTATCTAATATTTTAAAAAAAACAATAAAATGATTATTTATTTTAAGAATAATGATTAAAAAAAAAAAGAATGGGCCGTTATGAAGATTGGAATTAAATGGACCGACTTTATTGTAAAAAGGTGTCCAATGAGGCGATGGATTTGAAAGCCTACCTCTCCAAATCAAAAGCAACGGTGCTCTTTAATTTCAGTTTTTATGCCTAAATTAATACGTTTAATTATATAATTACCTTTTTTTTCTTACATGAATAATTTTATGAGCTATTTCTTTATTTTAAACTAGTACAAATTGAGGATATTAAATATTAAAAACATCTCAAAATATTGCTAAATGGTGACTTGTGCCATAATATTAATAAATTTTAGGACATTTCTGATATATTACTTGTATAATAGGTTAATTTCTTAAATCCTTGCTTTTAAGTTTAAAAAGAAAATAATTCCTTTAAATTTTATTGTAATTCATTGTCATTTCTTTAAATAATCACATATTTATAAATCTCGAGTGTAAATTACTATACTTTGAGATTAAACCCTAAAATAAACCTGCCACTACTTTCTATTAAGTGGCAAATACAATGCATTTGACTTTTTTTTTTTAAACAAAATAATGAGTTAATGACGTGGCATGTGTTATTTTTATTATTTCTTTTCAACCTAGTGGTAGGTATATGTTATATTCATTAATAAGTTCATCTTACTCATAATTAATTAATCCTAACTTATGCTCCTAATCAATGAACTATACAAAAAGTTTTTAGTACCATTAAAGTATTATACTTTTTATTCGCATTATAAATCTATCTTCACAAATATTAGTAAATCTTATATTTAATAATATCTAATTTTTTATTAATTTATCTTTAGATATTCAGTTTAATTGTACAAACAATGAATGATAATTCGACTTTAATATCCTATATATTATATACAATTTTGAAATATGTCCGTTGAAATCATATCATTTTTATCGGAACTCTTAACTTTTGGTAATAAAAAGTCAAGTAGACTTTATGACTCTCGCTCTATTTTTGAAAACATGTCGATGATAAATATATATATATATATATATATATAAAAAGTTAATTCAATCAAATGATTTACACATAGTTTTAAGAAATAATAGTGGGAGCAAAGTGATAAAATGTAAGGTTGTGAATGAATATAATGAAATGGATAAGAAGGTAAGGTAAGGCCACAAAGTGTGTGCATGTTTTCCCTAAGGAAACGAATGGTAAGAAGAAGCCAAAGGTACATCCAAAGCCATGCCTACCCTTGCCAACGCCAACACTCTCTTCTCCTCTCGCATTTCCACTCCCCACAAATTCCGCCACCGCTGCCACTTTCCCATCATCGCCGCCTCCCTTCCCATCCACCGTCGCCATATCGCGACAGCCCTCGCAATGGTGGTTGGGTTGCAGGCTGCAACGCCCCTCGCGCTAGCCCAAAGTTGGGGTACGCACTCGTTCATTAAGGAGCGATACTTCGAGCCTGGTTTGTCGGCGGAGGAGGCGGTGGCGAGGATAAAACAGACGGCAGAAGGACTTCATAGCATCCGTGAGATGCTGGAGACCACGTCATGGAGGTATGTCATCTTCTACATTCGTTTGAAGTCGGCCTATCTCTCCCAAGACTTGAAAACTGCCATGACTATATTGCCACAAGCTCGCCGAAACGATTTTGTTAAGACCGCTAACGAGTTGGTCGATAACATGGCTGAGGTATGTACTTTTTTTACCGTTTGATTTTGCAAGTTGAATACTACGTGTGTTTCACAACATATAGAAAAGAAAATGTAAATATAAAAGTTAAGTAATGTTGTAGGATCAAATCAATTACATAAAGTTAATAAGATTAGACATTTAAAATTGGGATTAAGATCCAACAAATCTTAATTACAAAAAAACAAATAAAATAAGGTATTTTAATAAATGTTTTTTGGAACAAGAGTATAGTTAGAATTTGTAAGATGATTGGAATTTAAAATGGTCAATACTAACTTTATCAATATGGCATTGAAATTTGGACACAGACTAGTACCTAATATTAAAGGGTGTAGTTGATTAATTTTTTATTAATTTAGTCCAAAGTCTAATTATTGATTATTTTATATTTATTTATTGAACACTTTGATTTGGATTATGATGTTTCAGTTGGATTATTACGTTCGCACACCCAAGGTGTATGAGTCATATTTGTATTACGAAAAGACATTGAAATCCATTGATGATCTGGTGGCTTTACTTGCATAGATGTAAATAAATTCAATGCAATCAAATTTGTAGATTTGTGTTATTAATTATATATATTTATGAAAGAACAAGGTTATTAATTTCTTTCATTTTTTTTTAAAAAAAATGAATACTAATTACTCTTACCTCTATTTTTAATTTGTAACTAAATAATTTTTCAATGGATATATATAGTGTACAAAGTTGGATAATTTTGTAAATTACTTTTCAATTTTCTCATTATTTGTTTAATAAATACATTTATACATCATTATTCTTAAGTTATAATATTACTCAAAACTTCAAAATCAGTCTTTACAATAAAATTTTGATAGAAGGTTGGACAAAAATTGAGAGTTAAACAATATATGACAATGACAAGACCTAGAGTTGAATGTGAGTTCAAACGTTAGCTCAAACTTGTTCTAGGTCTCAAACCCATTTAGAATTTTAATCAACATCTATTTTAAATCATTTTTTTATAGGTTCATAAAATGTATTTAAATGAAATATTATAACTTTTAAAAGATTACGAATATTACTGTACATCAAACTGTAAAATTGAACCATATTAGCTACAAAAATAAATTGACTGCACACTTTTTGGATTAATGACAATGATTTGACCTTTTTTTGATTCTCAAACAAAATAGATAAGTTGATAGAATGAGTTTAATGAGATGGTAGGTGGTACTTTATTTTCATGAAAGTAGTGGTAGGTATTTGTTACATTTATTAATTAACATTAAGTCATCTAACTCATAATCAACCCCATCCAACATATGCTCATGTCAAATGAACTTATACCCGACTTGTTTGGGTATAAGAGAAGAGGGCGTGGTAGTGTTGGGTTTTATTATACCCGACTTGTTTGCTTTTAATTTACCGAAAGTGTCTTAGATGTATCTCTTTCCATCGCAAAGAAAGTTTTTTCAAACCGATTCTATTGGTTGTAATTAAAATAAAAAAGAAATTAGAAAAAGAAAAAGAAAAAGGGTTTAGGGTTAAAAGAGTTAGGGTTTTTCTAGAAGGGCAAAAAGAAGAGGATAAGGAAGGTACGTTGAACATGGAAGAAAAAGACGAATTTGAGTTCCACTCTCTCAACTATATCATATGCCCCAAAAAATGAAATTTCATTTATATATATATATATATATATATATATTTATTTATTTATTTATTTATTTATTTATTTATTTATTTATTTATTTCAATCTCCTCTTCTCTAACTTCCCTATCACATCTCACACCTAACCAACTACCACATACACATATATGTTATTTATTTATTTTATTTATTTATAAACGCACGCTCCATTTTACTTCTTAGATTAGTATAATTCGAGACTGATTAAAAGAAGTTTAGCTCATAGTTTAAATTCTACTAATCTCGACTCAATAAAGCCTTATTCAATTAAAAATATAAATTATATTTTGTATTTTCAAACTTATTAAGTTCATGTTTTAGTAAGTTTCATTTTTTAATATTTAATCAAATACATATATATACGAAAACAATGAAATATATATAATTTTTCTTTAAAAAAATTAGATTTATTGTTATAGTTGAATTTATTGGAAGATAGAGACAAGAAAATGACATTGAAATTACTTGACAAGTAGGACTATTCGCTCATATCCAAAATAATAATAATAATAATAATAATAATAATGGTGGGGTACATCATAAAAAGTAACGCTAATGTCCATCTAAATATATGTTAATCTGTAACTAATTACTAATTAACTAAAAATAAGAAGAGGGTATATTGATTGCAATTTTTTTTTTCAATGATTTACTAAATTGAAGAATTAAAAAAAAGATTAGTAGCAAAATTTGTGTGTTTATGTTGAATTTGAAAATTGAAATTAAATCGAAAATTGATGTTAAATTAAAAATATAGAAGCAAAAGATTGAGATGAGACCCTGTGAACCAAACATATTATATCTCCAATAATTTAGGGTCAAAGTTGAAGATGTTTAATGAATGGGGCCAAGGGGGATGAGGTGCATCACGTGACTGCATTACCCTTTTTTCCCGTTTTTTCTTTCCCTTTTTCTTCAGAATTATGTGACACTCTCTTTTGTTTCAATCCTATATA
>JBBPDJ010000020.1:1382217-1396179 GCA_037974625.1 Cucumis cinereus
GGGTTTTTGTTGAATTTGTCTAATGATTTTCAATTGGGTTTGCATTATATTAGGTTTGGTCACTGGTGAGGAGATTTGATCAGCCCCAGAAGTATAAGCCTTTTGTTAGTCGTTGTGTGGTGAAAGGAGACCTGGGCATTGGAAGTGTGAGGGAAGTGAATGTGAAATCTGGTCTTCCTGCTACCACTAGTACTGAGAGGTTGGAGCTTCTTGATGATGAAGAACACATTCTCGGAATCAAAATCGTCGGTGGAGATCACCGGCTTAAAGTATGATAAATCTAGCCTTTTTGATAATGAAAAGTATTCTTCTGTTTAAAGATGATCCCCATAAGTTTTTAAACATTTCTGCTTAAATTATGCAGAACTACTCTTCCATCATGACTGTCCACCCAAAGGTAATTGATGGAAGACCTGGGACGCTCGTGATCGAGTCTTTTGTGGTTGATGTGCCTAATGGGAACACAAAAGACGAGACGTGTTATTTTGTGAAGGCGTTAATCAGATGCAATCTTAAATCTTTGGCCGATGTATCGGAGAGAATGGCTGTGCAGGGGCAAACTGAACCGCTCGAGAAATAGTCGGTAGGGAGGAAAGCAACTGAACATTGATGATGTGAATAGTTTCATGGTAGACCCAGAGGCCATTTTATTAGCTCCCACTTGTGCTATGCCATGTAAAGATTGTTCAGAGCTATCCTATCACATTCTCTGAAGTTTTGGGTGTAAGTCTGGAGGTTGATTTTCCATCACATGGAGATGCATTTGGTTGGTTTTTTACATGCTTTTTTTAATCTTTCGTGTTACTCAGTTTCTTTCCTTTTCGAAAGGACAAGGAGGACGAGCCTCCTCCGCTCCTTTACGCTAGCTAGCTATCCATGGATGAAATTTGGAAGATTCTCATTTTATGTTAAATTAACTTCAGTTTGTGCAGCATGGTAGCAGAAATTTAGGGCCTATGCAATGTAGCTAAAGGCAGTACTGCTATGTATGTTTTGTACATACTTAGTCTTGAAATAAGTTAGTATATGTATCTGGCTTCGTACATGTCAGTCTTGATACTCTACTCTTGACTAAAATTTTCCTGAGAATTTGTTCTCTTACTTTTGTTATGTTATGAACTTATGACTGGATCATTTTGAAGCCAGATTCTTCTTTTTTTGTTTTGTTTTGATTTCTTTCTTTACTACCCAATTTTGATTATATATTATTTGGAATCAATCAGCTGCTTGAAAAAGTATAAAAATGTGGAATGGTCAAAATTCAGGGACTTGTGTCTATCTTGCTTTGGACTGGGAATATGATTCAATTTCTGCCCCTCTGTACAACAATTAGGTATGTTCTTGTTGGAAAAAAACTGGATATGGAGTTAAAAGTTAATTCCATGGGAAATTTTCAAAGTAGATCTTTATTTGAGTCAAAAGTGAAAAGTATAGAAGAGCCCAGCTGGAAAGTTTGGATAACCAAAAAGTTAGATGGTATATGAATTTATATATGAACAAGTTTAGTCAATGGATTGTTAAGTTTTTGTTTATTTTGTCAATGGATTCTTAAAGCTTTCAAACACTTTAGGTTAAATTTCAAATTTACAATTTTTGTTTATAAGCCTTTTAATTTGTTAAAATTTACATATTTACTCGATACAAAATATAAGTTTAAACTTCCATTGGACATCAAACTAAAGTGTTTGAACCATCTCCTTTATAAGTATATGTTACTCAACTCCTCTGATTATATTCACGGTTCAAGTTTGTACACGTATCAATAAACTCATTTTCCTTCTCTTTCTTTCTTTTGTACGTTTAATCTTATAATTTGTACCACAAACATAAACTTTCTAATTTTAAACTTCATACCGAACTCAAGATTCCAAACACCAAGTTTAGATCAAGTTTATATCTAAATACTTATTAGACACAGTAAGAACTTGGAAGACGATGCTAGAAAAGTTTAGAATTATCATTTATGTTGTGCTGAGTGTAAGACTGTCATAAAATTTTTAATATAGGTGTGTTTGATAGTCTTATTGGTCACGAATTTTAAGAACAATTTAAAAAAAAAAGTTCCCAAGTGATAATTTTATTTTTTATTTAAAAAAAAAAAAAAAAGAGAAAGGAATGAGTTTAAATTATAAGCTAATTAGGTAAGGCATTAGATTACCAAGACACGTTTTTCTGTATGGAAACCTGAAATAGATTGTTTATTGGTCCAATTTCGAGTTTTTAAAACAATCTTTTATGATTTTAAGGTAACGAAATAAATATCTTTTTCTACCTACTTATGGATTTACCTTTAATTAATTAATTCATGTTACTATTTAATTTATATATGTTAATTATATATTTAAATTTAAAATTCTCAATCCCAAATAATTTGGGTTGTAAATTAGTAGTTTTTAAATATTAATAACATGGCATGTGAGCTGAAGGTTTGACTAACTTCCAATGAAAGTAAAGGTATCGAATCTAACAACTAAGCCATGGTCTCACATGTTTTGTTACTATCATTATTATTAATCACTAAATTCACACTAATCTTATTTATAATTATTTATTTTTCTCGATTTTAAAAATACGTGGAAGATTTAAATATCTTTTTTTTTTTTTTTTATTGGAAGTGAACGTTTTTTATTTTATAAGTCTATTGAATTATGTCTGTTGGCACTTCTTTATTCATTTAGAGTAACTAATATATCTATTGAATATGGATTTGTGAATAAAAGAAATTACAAATTTCTTCTTGGGTAAATTGCAAAAATTACGTATAAAGTAGGGTATTTAAAATAAAACTTATAATTATTGTAAAACTAATTTCATAATTGATGAAAATTAAACCTTACACTTATACAATTATAGAAGTTTGAGGGTCAAATTTTAACATTTGAATAAAGTTGAGAGTTTAATTTTAAATTTAAAAGTTTAAAAATATAATTGCAACGGAATACTTTAAATGTTTTTACAATTTGTCCTTTTTTTAGTTGAGAACACATCCTAAAGTACTCATGAAAGAAAAAAAAAAAAACTCAAATTCAACCATGGAATATATATGAATTTCACAATTTACTTTTCATTAAATACACAATTCAACGATTTTTTTTTAAGTTTAGTTCGATAAATTTTAAAAATTAAAATTAAGATTTATAATATTATTTAAAAATTATATAAAATGCTCATAACACTTTTGGATAATTAAATATTAATTATGTCTTTAGACTTTAACTAAATTTGTTAAAGCAAGATGACAAATATGAAAGTAAGTTAGAAATAGATATAATTATTATAATGTGTAAAAGTTATAACATTATTCATTAAATTGACATTTAATTGATGCTAAAAATTTATTAAAGTATAATAAATTTTTGTCTTTTAGTAATTTTTTTTATGAAGGTAAATATTTATTATTATTAGTATTTTTGAAAAGATCCCATAATTTCAAGGATATTTTTTAAAAGGTGAAAAGTAATGAATATCACCATAATTACCTTCTAATTTTTACTTAGAACGTAAGTTGAGTCAATTTTCACAATTTATTATTTTTACAACAATTTCTGAATATTGCATAAAGTTCACGTGTACTTCTTTTTAAATAACAGTTTAACCATATTATTATTATTATTATTATTATTATTATTATTTTAAAGGTTCACTCGGTCAACAAAACTGCCACGCCATAGAAGCTCGTCGTGACCGACGCGCCGCCATGGCCAAGAAGCGGGATCGCCAAGCCGTTTCGAATCGCCGGAATAACCAAGTCGTCTCTTCCGATCAGCAAAACACCGTCGCTGATTCCTCCTCCGACCGGAGGCTCATTACCATTTTCGTTTTCTTCTTTGTCATTTCTCCCGCCATTTCCGCTCTCGTCTATCACAAGTACACTTCAACTGGAAAGTTATCCGGCGCATCAGTATTCGAACGGGGCCTCGTCAAGACTGGTATCAGCTATCAAGAAATCCTAGATGTACGTATAATTCGAATTTCTGAATTATAATCCGTCTTTTTTATTTTTCACCCACTTCGGAAGTACTAGAAACTGATTTGGTCACTAGGGTTTATGAATTTTTTTAACTTTCTGAGCTCCGGGTATGCCTAGTCTCATTATGTCTTCAATGTAGCGAGTAATCTGAAAAGGGATAGTGTTGTTCATTAAATTTGCATCTTCAAGTAGGTCATTCTGTTGCTTAGGGTCTTCTTTTTGATGCAGGAGCACTCAAATGTCGCAGGAAATATCTCTCGCAATTACGATTATCCTGTACTTGCTTATATTACTCCATGGTATTCACTTAGAAACTCACTTGTGCCACTTTTAATCTTTTTGTAATTTTGGGTTAGGGAAGTGTATTTGATGACGGGGGTTGAGTTTATTGCCAGTATGGGGGTTGCTAGTAAAAGAATTTCACTTCCATTGGAGTTGCATGAAGCTCTCTGCATTAATACTACTGAATCGAATGGTTTTACTATTTGTGGGCTTTTAAATTCTTTGTTGTATGTTGTTGTCTTGTCAATGCACTTTTTCTCTCTCTCATTTCTTTTCCTTTCTTTTCTTTGTTCTAACTTTGAACTTTGGGGCATTTTCTGATCTTCGTGGCGGTCTGCATATCTCTCAACTTAACACTTTAACGCTGTTCACATGTTAAATTGCGCAGGAACTCCAGGGGCTATGATATGGCAAAAAAGTTTAACTCCAAGTTTACACATTTATCGCCGGTGTGGTATGATTTGAAGAGGTATACAAATCGTGCCGACTTTTTTCCCCCTCTTTTCATTGTGGGTTCTTTTTTTTTTTTTTTTGGATTTGTAACGGACCTTTCATGAATAAAGAGAAGAAATACTAAAGAGGGGGATAAGAAATAACCTGAAACCAAGGGGATGTTAGAGAGGTAATTTACTTAACCAGAGGATGGATGACAACATTTGGATTGAAAGACTCTTTTTACTCTTTTACCTTTAAAATTTTTCTATTGTTTATAAGCCACGCCTCCAATGAATAACAATAAATGGGGCACATTCAGCACACTTCTACAGTTCTACTTACATTTTTCAATAGAAAGAAACACATGAAAACGGCATTCTTTGCTATAATCATGCAGTTTACTTTCTACATTCTTTTGGTATTTCCTCCTTTTCCATGTTACTAAGAGATATGTTATACATTTTCTTTTCTTCCTTCCTTCTTTCTTTCTTTCGGAGACAGCCATGGTTCTCACTTAGTGTTGGAGGGAAGACACAATGCTGATGAAGAATGGATTTCAGAGCTAAGACTGACTGGAGATGCTCTGGTACAATGAAGGATGCATATTTTTTAGGCTACTTTTTATTAAAAATTCCTAAACTTTGCCGACTTTGCCCCTTGTTTAAAAAATAACCCTATTCTCTTTTAAGATTTTTTTGCTCCAAGGGCAGTTTTGAAAATTTTATGAAAGGTTAAGTCTAATGTTGCAACTTTTGAAAGAATAGGGGTCTTTTTGAAACGAAGGCAAGGTTCAGGGCTCTTTTGAGGGAAGCAGATGGTGATATTAGTTTGAACATGTTGCATAAAACATTCATTAGAAGAACCTTTAATGAATCCTGGATTTATTTGAAACTTTGTAAAGAATTGTCGGGATTCTTTTGAATCAAAGAATACATATGGGAATAGTCTTAGGAAGATTGTGAATTTCTGACAAATTGCAGGTCATTCAGGTAGCATCGGTTCAATGCTCACCTTTGAATGTATCTCTTATGCATAACTAGTAGTCTTAAATCATTTTATTTGAGCTTCGGTGGATGATGGTTCATTGATTCAGTAATTCTTAAGCAGATATTGCCCAGAGTGGCTGTTGAAGCATCTCCTGTTGATCTGCTTAGAAAGAAGAAGCTGAAGGACAAAGCTATCAATCTAATTGTAACAGAATGCAAGTAAGAATACACTGGATGGTTTGCTCAACTTTAGAATGTGATTTGGGATTCCTTATATATATCATGTTTAGAGTCAGACTCTTAGATGCTCTTACAAATTTCAGGGTCAAGGTTGTTTTCTAGATTTAGATTGTAACCCAATTCAATTCGTTCCATCTTTTCGGTGTAAATTGTGTATCTTTTCTTATCACAAATTCGATTTTGTTTAGTTTGCATGCTGTTGTACAAATCTCACAATCTTTATTTTCTTTGTTCAGTGAAATGGGTTATGATGGTATTGTGTTAGAATCCTGGTCAAGGTGGGTTGCGTATGGGATACTGCGTGACCCAGACATGAGGAATTTGGTAACTAGTTTCCTTCCCTGTTTTGAAGATGCTGTATACTACGTGTCGCATAAGAAATGAAAAACGTTTTCATTAAAAAATCACCTATAGTTTTACATCTGTCAATATGTTTTATTTGGTTCTGTTTGTTTTAGTAAATGTTTTTTTCTTTTTGGCATACTTGTATCATTTCATTCTTCTGGTTTTATTATATGTTTGTTCTTTCAACACGAAGTTAATTTAGTTTAGGGACGTTGGGTATGAGTTTTTTTCAACAATATTTTTCCTGATATGCACCTTGAAATATGGCTTTCTTGTTATCTAGTTGAGGTTTTCTAAACCCAGAATGGATTTCTTATTAGGCTAATTTGGATTTTTCTATGGCAAGAATGGTGATTTTCTTTTTTGTTTTTGTTTTTGTTTTTTTTTTTTATGCATGCCAAATTGGAGGAGTTGGAGAGAAAAAGAAAAAGAAGGTTAGACTTAGTTTGTTGGTACGATCAGATCACCTAGGTTTTCTTGTTGCATATCGTGGGAGCTTTCAAATTATATTAGTGGTTGTAGTGGCCACCATTGGTTTTGTCAACTTTTCTTTGTACTACTTTCAACGATGTCTGCCTGGAGAGGAGGCCGTCACAGTGCATGTGTAAGCGTTTTTCAGTTCAAATGTTGGATAACTGAGGGATCTGTTTTGATTCCTATTACAGGCACTGCAGTTTATAAAGCAGCTTGGAAATGCCCTGCATTCAGAGCTCGAGAGTACGAGATCTAAGCAACCGTTGCAACTTGTGTACGTCATTGGTCCACCACATTCAGAGGTCTTAGAAGAGCATGAATTTGGGCCAAAAGATATGGAGAGCCTGACTGATGCCGTGGATGGTTTCTCACTTATGAGCTATGACTACTCTGGTGCTCATAACCCAGGCCCCAATGCTCCAGTGAATTGGATTCGTTCAACATTACGGTTATTGCTCGGTACCAAGGACATTAGCCTTGTTCAGCACAAGGCTATCAAGATATTTCTTGGAATCAACTTCTACGGCTATGATTTCAGCCTTTCTGGAGGTAGAAACCATTCTATCTTTTATAGTCCTTTCATTGCGGACAATTGTGGATTCATGTAGAATAAGCTGCATCGTTTAGTCAACTGGTTTCGCTTTAGTATAATTTCTTAGCGAGTAACAGACTAACGTGATGTAGTTTGGATTATCTTATCCAATTTCTCTTTTACCAAGAGGTTAATTTCTACATCAGTTGACCACATCTGGAATAGAAAATATATGTACTTTAATATCCGAAATATCTCTTTGATAATAATGCAAATTAATTTTATGTATAGTAATAAAAAAAAACATGTTATTCAATATCACCTAAGAATTGAAGTTTGTACATTTGATAATTTTCTTTTAAACTATTATTTATCAATTTAGCAGTGATAATTACAAACTTACGACGATTACAATCAACTTCTAGAGATGCCCTTTTTTATTAATTGTTGGATGACGTAACACCAAATTTACTTTCATCTATCAATTTAAGTTTATGGATCAATCGGTGATTTTTTTAACAATAATAGTTCTATTTTTGCTGCAATCAACAGGAGGTGGAGCTATCACTGGAAGGGATTATCTGTCATTGTTGGAGAAGTACAAGCCTGTGGTGCAGTGGGAGGATATCAGTTCCGAACATTTCTTCTTATACGCAGATTACAATCGAAACAAGCATGCAGTTTTTTATCCATCACTGAAATCAATCTTCATACGTCTTGAGGAAGCTCAATCCTTCGGTACCGGTATCTCCATATGGGAAATCGGGCAAGGTTTGGATTACTTTTTTGATCTACTATGAAAAAATTCAAATTTGGAGCGTTTCTTTACCTGCCTTTGAGCAACCACCATGAAGAAGTTTTGTTCACTTTTCCACCCTTGTGGTGCTTCAAATGGCTGGTTCTATATGCTAAAAGAGCTGAGTAATGAACCATTGTGTAAG
The DNA here is from genome assembly GCA_037974625.1 of Cucumis cinereus. Classification (NCBI taxonomy): domain Eukaryota; kingdom Viridiplantae; phylum Streptophyta; class Magnoliopsida; order Cucurbitales; family Cucurbitaceae; genus Cucumis; species Cucumis cinereus. Next base: position 1,390,423 of record JBBPDJ010000020.1, read on the forward strand.
CTATAAAGACAGGATCGTGAACGGATTCGCCAGTCTTCAACACCCACCAGAAAAGAGGGGAAATCATTCACATGTTTTGATGCAACTGTTGAGATGCTAGTTTTGTTTTCAATGTTCTACAATAAATTGTAAGGAACTATTATAATTATCAATCAAGATAGGGTTTTTTTTTTTTTTTTTTTTTAAAAATTTAAATTATTACTCTCTCTTAACCCTTTTTCTTTTAGAATTAAGAGTTTAATTCTATCTGCTATCATTCTGTATTAGTGAGCACAATTATGATTATTTGATTAAATAAGTCTTCAAATTAAATGTTTGATATCAAATTTGTATCTAATAAATTTGTTAATTTTTCAAAATGTTGAATATGTCAAGGACTCTTCAAGGATTGTTGAAAAACTTAAAATTTAAAATTTAATAGACATAAGATTTGAGGTCGCATCACATACCTATTAGAAACATTGTTTGTGTAGTAGTCAACTCCCATTTTTTCGGTTTTTAAACTTCCATCAATGTTGCTATTTTAAATTTTGAGGTATCGATTCATTTATTAAACCCTAAACCCTATTGCAGTTTCATTTATTTATTTATTAAATCTTAAAAAGGTTAATAATTTTCATCATTGCCACTATTCTGCTACCACTTGTTTCAACAGATAACGCGATACTGATTATGAACATAATAAATCTGCTACAATTTCAAAGTGGTTGAAATAGATTTTAAACATTAGGGGAAAACACAGGGAAACTTCAAATAATCTTATAAACACCCTTTAATTTCTTTTTTCTGTAAATATCTTCAAACCTGTTCTTAGAATTCCAGTCCAAAACTTGGCACTCTCCATCTTGTTCTTGAAATTTGACTGTTTCAAAAAGCAGAGGAAGAAAAGTACCAACACAACAAACAAACACTGATCTTCTAAACACATTAGATTGATTCATTATTCAATTTCATCTTATTACAAACTAACCATTCAACTTGAATACTGTACTACTAAATTCTATGAGAAAGTTCCTGGTGTAGTACTACTGTACTGAAACTTCTACATAACTTCCAATTGGATTAGAGAAAATCACATCTTTCTACTCTGATTTTCAGCCACACAAACGCATCTCTCACCGCAACATTCATCTTGCTACATGTCAGCTTCTCATTGGTTGCAGATCATCAACCATTCCACCTCAGCACTCTGTTGCCTACAACAAAGAGCCCTCAAGCTAAGCCTTGTCATCCCCTCCATTCAATCATATCCCCCACCCCCCCCAAAAAAAAACAACTAAATTTGGCCTAAACCCTTTACTTGTTATGGTTGTTGAAGCTCTCTAATCAATTTTCTGAGCTTCAGAAAGTTGCCATGGAGGCCCTCAATGCAGCAAGTTTAAGCCCCTTGGCTGTTCTTTCCGACAGAAAAAGAGAACCCAAAAAAATCTCCCCAATCCCATCTTCTTCCTCCTTCAAGCTTCCAAGTTTTGCTAGTTTAAGCACAAATTTATCAGTCCCACAAGGGTTATGTTTATCAACAAGCTTACATGGAAGCTTACTGTTCTTATCTTCAGTATTCAATGCTGGGGCTTCTGGAGCTCTTACTTATGAGGAGGCTCTCCAACAATCTATGACCACTTCTTCATCTGGGGATTTAGATTTAAATGGGATTCTTGATGGGATTGTAAATTTTGGAACAGAGAATCCTGGAATTGTTGTTGGTGGTGTTTCTATTTTGGCTCTCCCTTTGATTTTCTCTCTTTTTCTTGGAAAATCTAAGCCATGGGGTGTTGAATCTGCTAAAAGTGCTTATGCAAAATTGGGTGAGGATTCTAATGCTCAGCTACTTGATATTAGATCGCCAGTTGAAATAAGGAAAGTGGGTGCTCCTGATCTTAAGGGTTTGGGTAAAAAACCTGTGTCCATTACTTACAAAGGTGAAGATAAGCCAGGCTTCTTAAAGAAGCTTGGTTTGAAGTTCAAGGAGCCACAAAATACCACATTGTTCATTTTAGACAAGTAAGACTTTGCATTTGTTAACTTAGTTTGGATTTTAGAGCCTTGTTTTGTGATTTGTTAGAGTTTACTATTTAAACTGCACATAATGTATTGCCTTGTGATGGGTGTTAACTGAAAAAACAATGACAGGTCTAATAGATTCCATCGAGCTATATCACTAATTTGAGGATAAGAATTGTTCTTTTAGTTCACACGGATCAATAAAACAGATAGCGAAATATGTCATTTGGTTAGCGAAAACAAGAAGTATATCAATGAACTACTTTTACTAAATATAAGCATCTTTCGTGGTTTATGTAAGATTGAAACCAAGTGGTAGTCTAGAATCATAGTTTCTCTGTAAGCTAATCTATGAAAATGATCTATCTAAATGTTGTTGGAAGACAGATATGATGGGAGCTCTGAACTCGTTGCAGAGTTGGTAACTGTGAATGGATTCAAAGCTGCTTTTGCTATTAAAGATGGCGCAGAAGGACCTCGTGGATGGACGGTTATCACCATTCTTCTTAGTCTTCCTGTTTTCATTCAAGGACATCTTTCAGTATATTTTAGGAGGTTCTCACTTGGATCTGTGTCTTGTGCAGAATAGTGGACTTCCATGGTTAACACCGAAGCCAACTTTGAGTCTTAGCAGTCTAACAGATGCCATTGCTGGTGCCTTCGGTGTATGCATTTCTATTTCAATTTATCTACTTGCTCCTTTTTCTTTTGCATAACAATGATTAAATTTATAGGAAACAATTAGATTCCATTATGTTGAATCTCTCATGACTGTAAACAGCAAATTTAGGTGGAAAAATGTATGTACATATAGAAAGCAGCCATGATTCTGAAAATATCATATTACATAGCCGAGATTACAATGAAAAGCATGATTGTTGTAGTAAATATATTCCCTATCTACATAATATTTCATCTTCTTTGCTCAAAAGTGATCTAAAACGAATGAAGTGAACAAATTCTTGATTGAAATTTATGTGTAGGAGGATTCTGAAGGTCTGCCTGCTGGTGCTGCTGCTGTTGCTGCAGCAGCTACTGGAATAGGTTTATTGGCTTTTACTGAGGTTGGCCCATATCTTTTGCCTATTAAATTGCAACCAGGGAATCAATAATAATAAGCCATAGATTACTTCTTTCGACAGATGGAAACGGTTCTCCAACTTCTGGGTTCAGCTGCAATCATTCAGTTTGTGAGCAGGAAACTCCTATACGCTGAGGTGAGTTGAATGTTTGTATCCTAATGCTGTTTTCACCACTAAGATGGCTTTGAAATAGGATGTCAATCCATTTCAAAAAAACAAGAACTAGCCATATGACAGTAAAAAACTTCCAAGATGTGTGCCTCCTAGTGTTGTTAACCATTAAAATTACACGTTGGACACATAATTCAAGACTGGATCATCACATGGTTAATGTTATAATGTGATGGCTATGCAGCCTATTCATTTTTCGAGATCATCTACTTTATATTGCCTATCTCTTGTGGAACGTTGTTCTTTTATTCAGATTTCAGACGATAATATATCGTCCTATAACCTCACTGCCATTTCATTATGTGATGGAATTGGTTACTGAAGTATACTTGACCACAATATCCATTGAGAATAGGATCGGAAGAAAACTTTACAAGAAGTTGGTGAGTTCTTAAATACAAAGGTTGCCCCTCAAGATCTTGTTGACGAGTTGAAGGTACTTGAAACTTTAGTTTCTTAAGTTCATCATTCCTTCAATCTACATACATCTAAATTTCAATATTGCTGCTACAGTTACAATCTCATAATCTCATCTGTTTTCCAATCAAACAATGTGTGAATCTCAGGACATTGGAAAGGCTATATTACCATTACCTGCTACTGGGAAGGCGCTTCCTGCACCAGCAGAGGCAGCTGTGGAGGCTGCAACGTCCAGTGACACTGTAGCAGAAGCTGTTGCGGAGCCTGCTCCCGAGATAAATTCTGTTGCTAAACAAGAAGTAAAGACGGAATCATTGCCCAAAATCTCGAGGCCGCTTTCTCCATATCCTTATGTAATTCTCACATCCATGAGTATTTCTCTTCTTTGCTTTTTTCTTCCCAAGCTTCTAGTTGTAGATTGCATCTCATGAAAGTGGAGAAGCTTGTCAACTGCCTGAAACAACTTGGTTCATATAGCCATCTTCATAGTAAAGTGCTTCCAATAGGATAACATGTAGGACAAGAAATGAAGTTATGAAGTTATGAACTCCTAGAACCAACATACAGAGTTAATAAGACATAAAATTAATGTTTTTTCGTCTTGAGCTCACTAACTCCTGAGCCAAACAAGTAGTGGAATGCACAACTCCGCACTCCCCAACTCCTTAGTCAAACACCTTATAGTTCCACCTTTAGTACTTAGTAGTACTCTAAGAACCACAAATACAAATACTGAGACACAAACATGACATGACACCGACATGGTGACAAGTCATTTTTTAAAAAAAGTTAGGACAGGACACATTTATTATAATATACATTTTAAAAAACATATATATACCATTTTAAAACAGAAAAATTTAAAGTCAAAGAGTTTATTTATTTCCATGCTCAAACAATTAGTTTGATATATTTCACTCTCAAATTTTATTATTTTGTCATTAATGTGTTGACTTAGTATAGGTAAGAATGTTTAATGCATGTCTACCAAAGATGGACAAGCTATTTTGACTTTGTACAACTAGTATCCAATACATCTGTTGCACTAATAAGTGTCCAACACAAACAGGCTAGCCAAACTAAAGTGTCCGTGCTTCTTAGACAATACTTCAAGTCATGTTGTTTGTCAATGACATTCACGATACACATATATAGCACCTCTAAATCTTCGATGTTTTTTTTTTTTTTTTTTCATATCTCTGGTTGCAGTATCCAGATTTCAGGCCTCCGACATCTCCTACGCCATCGCAGCCGTAATTCCATTGTAAGTTAGCTGGGAATTGCAGAGTCTATATTAGTGGGTAATGGTGGGTGAGGTCCATATTTTTGAGTGTTGAAAGAAGGTGTAGATGACAGACTGAGTCAGTGCTCTCATTATAGTCTTCACCAAAATGTATGCTGCTTTGCTTTGCTTTGGTTTTGCCATTACAAGTCAATGAAATTGTAGTGTTATTTGCTGAGTGTCTTCTCAACTTTGACCTCAAAACTTTTCTGATGAATAATGGATTTTCCAAATCAAAATCCAAGAACTCATACACTTTGACCTTCACTAAATAAACCAAAATAGGGAAGATGGTGTTATGAATCACCAGGAATTGATAGTTTTGAACCTATTCAAGTGATTTTGTTTTTCAAGTTTTGAAAATTTCAAAACAACTGGAACCATTCATTAAAAAGATAAGTGTCTTTGTCTTGGAGACTCAGGTTATTGGGCACATCTAACTTGAGTTGAAGTCTTTTTCCTTGAGTTTTAATGTTGACAAAAAATCCCAATACATTAGAAAAAAAGATAATACTTTTGGTTTATGAGTTTACGTGGAAGTTTGGAACTATCAATTTGAGCTTTAATTTATGATGTGAAAATGATCTTGCTCGTTGATATTGGACCAACGAGATGCACATTATTATTAATTTTAGTAAAGATGATGTAAATGATTCTAAGTTAGATTTATACATATTGTTTTTAAAAATAAGAGGCGAAAGTGATAGAGAAGGTTAAATGGAAAGTTTAATAAATTAAAATTAATGATCATAAACTATAGGGATTTGGGAATTGTTGTAGTTGAAATATAATGCATAATGG
>JBBPDJ010000020.1:1396279-1416135 GCA_037974625.1 Cucumis cinereus
GTTTAATAAATTAAAATTAATGATCATAAACTATAGGGATTTGGGAATTGTTGTAGTTGAAATATAATGCATAATGGTATATATATAGATAAGGTATGTAATTAAAAGGCTAATGTGATTTAGTCAAAGTTTTAAATGATAGATTAATTGATTGGTCCAAATTTGAAAAGAAAATATAAAAATTGAAGAAGGAATTCAAATCTATTGACCATATAGTCCACAAAAATAAATTGGTCGCCCTAATCCTAATTACCTCTCTTTTTATGTCCTTTTCTATAACCCAAATTAAACCAAAAACTAACCATTTATTCTTACCCTTTCCCCTAATTAAAATCAAATTAATTTATACTAATTTTACTTTACTCCCTATATTTTAAATAAAAATAAAAGATTATATATATAAATATAAATAAATATATTTTGAAGAGGTCAGATGGCGAATTGAAAGGGGGGGGGGGGGGGGATGATTGCGTGTGAAGGCCCACATGATGTGTGGACGTAACCAAAGGGTACCCTATCTTACGTCACCATATAATATGACGTCACTCTCTACTTTTATTAATTAATTTTTGAATTAAACACTAAAATAAAAATAAAAACAAATTTTAGCAAAAGATGCTTGAATTTTCAACTCTCTTTCCGCGTTATTTCCTCGTCCCCTTCCACGTCATCATCAACTCTTTACAATTTAATTCTCTGTCTCCTTCTCCTACATTTTGTTCATCTTCTAAACAAATTCCTCACCATTTCCATCTATACATCTCTATTACTCATTTCAAATACCCATAATATTCGTTTTAATTACACCGTCGTTGCACGAGTATCTTATATTGCTTCAAAGCAAACGTTGTAGTTTCGATTTTTATTCCGTATAAATCTTGAATTTTCACAAAACAAACGCTACTCATAATAGGCTACTAGTTTGGAACTCTAACTAAGACCCTTTTTTGTGTTCGTAAAAATATGGCCATATAATAGACAAACTATGGAAGGTAGGTGAAGAATATTTTAAAATCAAGTTATGGGTGTGGTGTTAAACTAAAAGTAATTTCAATTCTAATTAATCCAAGTTAGAAGGACGTTTAAAAATGGAAAATGAAAATATTGAAAATGTTACAGAAGAATTGGTATGAATATGATATGATATTATATGTAAATTTGTAGAAAACAGAATTGAAATATATCATCAATTATAATAATATATGTAGTAAGATTGGGAGATGGGAGAGAGATCTAAGATGATAAATAGTGTCCCACATGGTTTATAGTTATAATATATGATTTGATATACACATTACAAACCCCCCAAATTGACATGTTACTATGTTATAAAATATTAAATTTACTGTAATCACACTCCCTCACATGGATTTTAAAATTAACCTAACACTTTAATTTACACAACTGTATCACATGAAGTAGAGAGGAAAAATGATATAGCTTCAATATAATTATTTGTTGATAACCTAAAAGTAAAAAAATTTGTGTATAAATTTAAATCATGTACACATAAATGTTACTCATGAACTTGAAAACTAACCCGAACATCTTATTGAGATTGTCAAGTCAAAAGGGTGTTGCAAAGTGTATTTTGGCCACGTAAAAAACATAAATTCATATAATTGTTGCTAATACGACATTCGTAGTGTTGAGACGTTAGGGTGTTGCGTCTCAATGCTATGATATTGATTACCTTAAGTCAAACATATTGGATGTGAAGATCACTTGCTTCGATGCTACATATCCATATAGTATCGTAACATAGGGTCATTTTCTTCCAATAACACATTTCAACTAGATTATTTTGTGTTGTTGAATATTTATGACCTTCATACAACTCAGTTTCTAAGATATGATTAAATATTAAAAAACCATCTCGTCAAATCTTTTCGATTAAAGTCACTGTGCTTCCAAACACATCCAATTTTAATCATATGACCCAACTTGGTAACTTTTTTTTTTTGGTTGCTCTCGTGGTTTAAAATTTAGTTTATAAACTCTTCATACACCTCTATTCTTTTTGTTGTCTACTTTTCATCACTATTTTTAAAGTTTTAGTCAAAAACTAATTTTTATTATTTAAATTTGATTAAAAATAATTATGAAACAAGACCTAAATCTTGGATGAATCTAAAATTTAGGGAACCGAAATTTAAATGTGAAATACATAAAATTATTATAGAATATTCATAAGGTTTTTGAAGAAGTCAGATTGGAATTGAATGAATGGGGGATGAATGAGTGAAGTGTATGTGAAGGGCCACATGATGTGTGGACGTAACCAAAGGGTTCCAATCTTACTTCACTGTATGACGTCACTCTTTACTTTCTATTATCTCTTTTTTTTTGAATTAATCAATTAATAAAAAAAAACATTTTCTTTTTTTCTTTTTTTCTTTTTTGGTAATGAATATAAAATAAGGTTAGAAATAGAATATACATACATCAAATTTCAAACTCTCTTTACGCGTTCGTCCTTCCCTTCCACGTCATTATTTTCATAATAAATAAATAAAAAAACACATAAACAAACGAAATTTTGATTCCCTTTGAATTGGTCAACAATTCCCTCAAATTTACCCCAACAATCAACATTTTTTTTTTTATTTTTCAATTCATTTCCTACTCGGTTTTCCTTTTTTTTTTTTTTTAATTAAAAAAAAAATAATAAAAATCTTTCTTTTTCGCAGCCCTTTTTACACGTCTTCTTCTTTCAATTTAATTTATAGAGCTCTTTAAATATAACCCCTCACTTCTCATCTTTCTCTTCAAACCCAACTCCCAATTCTCTCTCAAAGTTTCAACCTTTTCCCCTTTTCCTGATTTGGGTTCTTTTTCATTTTGGATTTGGGTGTCACCCATTTCCATTTCAGTTCTTTAACATAATACAACACTCCTTTTTGAATGACCATATCATTCTTTCTAAATCTTACTGTTGTATCTTTTGAGGTTTTGGGTCATCCCAACTACGGGACTGTCATCACCACCCCCACCGCTCCCATTTCTTCTTTCCAACGGAATTTATGGAACACAACACTTTGATCTCCGAGTTGACTCAAGGCAAGCAACTCGCCATTCAACTCAGAACCCATCTTCACCCTTCTTCCTCCCCTCAACAACCTTGCCTTTTCTTGACTGAAATGATTCAATCTTCTTTTGAGAAAGCACTTTTGCTTCTCAATTTCAATTCTTCTAATCCAAAAACTCATCAACTTGCTTTGTTGGATGAACAAGTAGAAGAAGATGAAGAAGAAGTGGCAGAATCATCCACTAAGAAAAAGAGGAAGATCAGTAGAAGCAGAGATGTGTTGAAGAAGAGGTAACTGCTTTTTTTTATAATAATAATAATAAAAAAAAAAAAATCTTTAATCAATTCATTATTATTTATATTTGGAGATTATATATTTAATTAATTGGATTGATTTTTTGGCAGAAAATTGCTTCCTAGATGGACTGAGGAAATTAAGGTTTGCAATGGAACTGCTCCTGAAGGCCCTCTCAATGATGGTTATAGTTGGAGAAAATATGGCCAAAAAGATATCCATGGTGCTAATTTCCCAAGGTGAAATTTCATTTCATAATATTTTTTTTTAATTTATAATTATAACTCAACTAATTAAAAATAATATAATGAATTAATTAGAATATTTAGTTACTGATTACCCATTTAATTCCACATGTTTGAAGAAAAGTCAACAGCTTAATTCAATTGGGATGAAGAATAGTCAACAAAACTGGTTTGCAGGTGGAGCACATGAAATTCACATATAAATTTGGCTTAGAAAAGACATCATTAAAATTATTCTTTTCACACGTGTTTTTTAATGTAATAAACAAATCATTAACCCTATCAACTACACAAGTTGCAGCATCTAATTGAGATATTAATAAGTGTTTAATTTAGTTTCAAAGATTGGATCATTAAATGCTTTCATATTTGAAATAGTCTCTAATATTTTTATTTTTTTTTATTGCAGATGTTATTATAGATGTACTCATAGAAATGTACGAGGATGTTTGGCAACAAAACAAGTTCAAAAATCCGATAATGATCCGAACATTTTCGAGGTAACATATAGAGGAAGACATACGTGTAATCAATCCTCTAATTTGGGATCCAGTTCGATTTCATCTAAAAATCAAATTTACGAAGAAACCAATCAAATTCACCAAAATCCCACTTCTGAAATTTGGTTTGATTTTGGAGAAAACAATTTCAATCTCAAAACTGAAGCTTTCGACCATGTTTTTCCACCATTTTCATTTTCTTACGAGCCGATGATGGACCCAACTTTTATTCCCGACGAGGACTTGACTGTAGTAACAGCAGTGTCGTCGCTGGCGTCGGACACGGCCTGGGATTGGAGTGGCCACGACAGTGGAGTACAGAGGGTTCAGTCGTCAGAGCAATCCAAGGTGACAGAGATAAAATCGGCGACAACTTCAGTGGCAAATTCGCCGATTTGTAATGGGGATTGGGATTTCTCGCTTGACAATATTGATTTTGACCAAAATTTCCCGTTTGACTCTCTAGATTTCATCTCTTGATTTCTTTTTTGTAATATTTTTTATTTATTATTATTATTATTATTTCCACGTAGGATTTGAAATGTTTTTGGTTTTTTTAGATATTCTTCCACTATGTAAGCATAACTTTGAGAAGTGTGGGGATTAATCTGTGTAATTTAATTTTTTTTTCCCTTTTTGTTTGGGTTGGGGGGGGGGGGGGTAATGATATAGTTATTGATTTTTTATTTCTTGTTAAAAGAAATGTAATGAACATTTAAGTTAATGAATAATATTTTTTAGTGATATAAATATAGATTAAGAAAATATTAAATTACATGTTTAGTGTTATGAGGTTTTTATCTATTTACTATTATTTAGATTATAAACATGATAGAGTCATTGTTGGAGGAAGTCTTGATATGGTGGGTATTTGTATATATAATATATGTTTAAATGTATAATAGAAGAGTAATTGGAAATATAGGAATCAAATTTAAAATATCAACCGATATAATATAATGCAAAATGATTTATAATTAGTATATAAAAACTTAGATAAACTTCTAGAAACTATCAACGATACACTATATCATTTATAGAAGTCTATTATTAATAAAATACATAATTGATAAAATTTTATTAGCAACAGAATATATAGTTAAAATGTTAATATGTATTTAATTATCTATTCTAAAAGGGATGTACTTTATTCAGTCACCAAACTTAATGGAGATGAATAGTATGGGCTTATAGCCCAAATCATTTAGGAATTTGATTACAATATTTGAATATATGTTCTATAAAAATTAAAAAAAAAAAAAAAAAAAGGAAAATTGCATATTTACCCTATTTGCTAATAGTATTACAAAAATGTTGTGTCCATAAAAAAAATGCTCTCCAACAATTATATGATATATATCCAAATGTTAATGTATATAAACTATTACATCCCAATAAGCATGAAAAATAACAATAAATTAATAATTTACAATTACCACCAAACAATTCTAAATCTTCTTAATAGAAACCAAATCTAATAACTTTTTTAAGAAAAAAAAAAAAAAAAAAAAAGAGGAAAAAAAGAAGATGGTGGTGTAGGAATTTTGAGAACATTTTGTGGAGTTGACTAGGAAACCACCATGTTGGTGGGTTGGTCAAAAGGTCAGAGCCAAAATTAGGGTATTTCACATCTCATCTTTTATTCAACACACTTTGAGAGAATAATTAAACAAGTGAAAATTAAAGAATATAAAGAAAAAAAAAGGGCAAACTTGGGGATGTTAAATTAATTATTTAATTAACGTATGTTTAGTTATTGTAACATTTGAAGGCCTCCTTTAAGTATTATTTCATCGTCGTATTTGTATTTATTTAAAGTCTCTCTCAGTTAACTTTTTAAAACTATGGTACGTTGAAATGTCTGATATATATCAGCTTCTCACTTCAAACCACAATGTACACACTTCCCTAATTCTACACATTTCTCTAACTCTAACTCTAACTTTCAAAGTTAGAGTATAAGTATATATAGTAGATTTATTTGAACCCAATAAAATTATTAAAAACATATATAGTTCTTTTAACTGTTATTATTATGAAATTATTATAAGTGCTTCCTTAAAACAATAATTAATCTAAAAATTTGTTTTTGCAGCAATGGAAAGCATCCTCAAGTATCATGTCACCATCATATTTATATATGAAACCTCTCTCAATCAGCTTATTGTTGTTCATTTTGATGTTTCTGTGGGGAACTTCCTCCTCGGATACCCTGCAAAACCCATAATTCATTCATAACACTAACATCTCCATATCATTAACAGCTTCAAACCAAACTCTCATTTCCTAATTACTATTTCATTTTTCTTTTAACTAACACAATTGTATTATTAGCTGATTATCAGACGGAGTTGTTAATTACCCGTGTTTTTGTTTCAATTGAGGATGGTGAAGACTGTAGTAATTGGCAATATCTGAAGAAGACAAGAAGGAACTAGCACACAAGAATCTGCCATCGATTGAGCTTTGTTCCATACAGAAAGTGTGGGCATCACAAGCATCATCAATGTGTATGAGTGGAACTTTACCATCCAATTCTTCAAGAAATCTAAAGAATTTGAAGGGTTCACTTTGGGCGATGAATTGAGAGAATGTGATCATGGTAGTTAAAGCTACAGAAGGATGAGGAGACTCCCCGGAGACGAGTCCGCATACTAATGAAACCACTTCCAACCTTCCCGATTCCTCGCTCTCACCAAACTTAAGCAACTCTTTTTCAGTTATCGTCTTTGATTCTAAGTAACCCTGAAAAACATATAATCCTTAAATTACAAGTTTTTAAACATTTTTTTAAAAGCACTTAGAATGTGAATCCAAACATAAACTAAAACCAAAAAAAAAAAAAAAAAAAAATTGTATAGCAGAAGAGAGAATTGAATATAGTAATTAAGTATAAAAGATGTAAATTGTAAGAGAGAATGTTGTTTTGGTAACCCGTGTTTGTGAGTCAGAAAAAGGATAGGAAAGATTAAGAGGCGTCCAACAGCTTTCATCCATAAAGTCCTTGAAACCACTCCCGTCGTCTTTCATCGGCGACATCGCCACGATGGAGGCCGTGTAGATCAACCGCCTCACCGTTCCGGATTCCACACAAAATTTGGCTATCATCTTCGAGGCGGTAACTGATGCTTCAGTGACGTTCATAAACTGTTTTTTTACCATAAACATTTTATTTTATAATAACGAAGTAACCAAAAAAGAAAAAGAAAAGAAAAGAAGAAACGGAATGAAACCTGAGATCCATGAGTGTGGTTTAAAGGAGTGGCGACATGGAAAACAAAGTGAGTGCCTGTAATGGCAGCTTCAAATTGATGGGGTTTGTAAACATCGGCTTCAAACAACACCAAATTAGTGGTTGCATTTGGGAGGCTCTTTAAAACCTCAACCTTTGATTCATCATCTTAAATTCAAAAAAAAAAAGAATAAGAATAAGAATAAAATAATAGAATTAATAGAAACAAATAAAAGATTTGAGGGGGATTTTCTTACCTAAGTTGCGAAGAGTTGTATGGACGATATGGCCCTTTTGAAGAAGTTTTTGAATGATGGAAGCAGCTACATAGCCTGACCCTCCAGTAACACACACTCTGTAACAACCACACATTTTTCTTCTTTCTTCTTCTCATTCTCAAATCTCTTCCCACTTATTTATATAATGGAAAAAACCAGGAGGATACACATCAACCTTCAATCTTCAATCTCATGTGCTATTATCCATCTCTACGCCACATAATATTTCTTTTATTAAAAAATTAATTTTTCATTTTATTTTCAAATTTTCATGCTATCAACTTTTATTATTATCTATAATCAGTGTCCATCGTTAATAAAATTTGAAAATTTAAAAGTTTACAGTAAATATTTTACAAAACATAACTGTGTTTTAATTACTAGTTTGCATGTGTTTTACTCACAAACGAAAAAACAAACGGTGGTTTAATGTTTTTTACTCACAAAACAATTTATGGAAGTAAAACAGCGTGGAAAATGGAAGATGCATGATGCTGCCAAAAATAACAAAGAGACAAAAGAAAACAAAAAAAAGGCACTACAGGTGAGTCACGTGACTGAGTTTTTTTTCTAATAAATATATATATCTCTTATCTGTTTAAAAAGCATGGAGATAGATACGGCCTAAGATGCACATAATCATTGCTCTTAATAATATACATTTTTAAGATAGTAGTTTGTGTTTGGGCTTGAGTACTAATACAATAATAATCACAATTAGAGGGAGAGAGATTGAATATAAAATAGTAAATAATATAAATTTGAAATACTATTTACTTTTGGTTAATTATATGTTATAAATATAAACACCACTATTATATTCTTGTACATCCCGGATACACATATATAGATACTTCCTTATTTCTTCACCACACAAAATTGAAATTAAGAATCACTTTTTTAAAAGATAACTTTAAATATTGTATTTGTGTGAATGGATATGGTGAATATGTAAATAGGTGTATCTCTAATCATTACTCTCTCTTATATTCGAGCTCCTGTACGAATTTAAAGTCTTGGTAATTTACATTAAGAGTGATTGTGATGAGATTGCAAAATATTAAATGATTAAGAGTATATTTGATAGTAGTTTTAAACACGACAAAAATGATTTTCTAAATGTTTGAAAATAAAAATGAAAAAGAGTAGAATTATAAGATTGATGCATTTGGTGAAACATTTATAATTAAAATAATGACAAATATAGAGTTGGTTTGTCAAGGAGGGTTAGGCAATTGTCAGCATCAAACCTTGGCTGTACGTCTTTACTAAGAACGACCATAAAAAGATTAGGAGACATATCATCAATTTGGATCTCAATCCCATCTAATTAATATGTTTAATTCTATTTTTTAAAACAAAGGATTTAATAATTTGATGAGTAAACTTTTTTTTTTCCCTTGTCTTAAGGTTTTTAATTGTAATGGTTGGGTTATTGGTTTTAAGATGGATTCTCCTTCTAGAATTTTCTTCTTTTCTCTCTAGCAATATGAGTAATAATTTTAAAAATAATAATTTAATATATAACAATATTTTTAAAGAATTATAAATATAATAAAATCTATTCGTTAAGACTAATATTTGTAACATGATCTATTAGTGATATGATATTTTTTGACAGATTTTGTCATATTTGTAATTTTTTAAAATTTTGCTATTCTTTGACAGATATGATGTTCTATATGTGTTACTATTTTGAATCTAATCGCTATATTTGCAACTATTTCAACATTTCTTTTCATATTTTTCTGAATTTTTTTAATTATTTTTTCTCAAAAATATTTCTTTCAAATTAATGTGAGTTTTTTTATTAAAAAAAAAAAAAATACTATAGAAAGACTTTTTAATTAGAATTTGCTTAGCTCTTAGACATGTAAAAAAGGCAAAGGATTTTGATGGTAACCAGAATATTGTGAATGGTCTTTTGAAACAATTAATTGATGTTTATTATTTTCTTAGGATTTACATTTTTTTAATATATTTTTTAAATTATTTTTCTTTTGATATAATTTATTGAGCTGGACCACTATTCAATTTGAAATTTGTAGGTACTGACCTTTTCCTTTTAAGGCTCGCCTCACAGTTTTCCTTGAAGGTCTTGAGCCTTGTGTGGGACAACACTCAAATTTAAAGGTCCTATTAAATACAAAATTAAAATAAAACTTATTATTTATTGTTACACATAAAAAGTAATATTATTTATTAATTAACATAAAAATATGTGAAAAGAAATTATAAGGTGTTATTAAATACAAAATAATAAGTAATATTTATGTTTTTGTGATATTTATTACATACATATATTTATTTTGAAGCTTAAAATTCCAAATAGAGTTTGTAAAGAAAATATTATGAAATGTGATGACATCACACCTTAAATGATCCATAGAAGAAAGTGAAATTGTGATTGGCAATGACCTTTTCAATTTGATGTCTTCCACAATTTCTATCACTCAACTTTGTTTAATTGATTAAAGGATATGTTTGAGACACAAACCACATATTATAGTATATTATATTATAGTATATTATATTATAGTATATTATATTATAGTATATTATATGATTCCCCCAATATCCTTACTATATCACACTCTCACACTACTCTTAACATATCACTCTTCTTACTCTAACTTTAACCAATGTTCTTTCATTCTGACTGCTTGTCTTCCTATTGTTCTTCTGATTCTAAATTTCTTTCTGTCAGGTCTTTATTTGAGCCATAAACTTGCACCAATGTCTCAAACACTTCTCCGGTTTGAGCATGGCATTGGACGTAACTTGTGTGGTCCTTTAAAAACTTACAAAATTCACCATTAATCACAATGTTTCTCTTTATTCAATACTTCATACTTCAAACAAACATCACAACCTAAACATTACTAATTTAAAACTTCAGTTTTAACAAGTAATTATAAATCTCACAATACAATAATTCTATCTTCAATTTCTGTTCCTCCATTTTTTAACCACTTCCAACAGTGTTCTTGAAGAAGACCCTCCTTCTCCAACAACCCTTTCCCCTGCAACTCTCAATTCCTCCATTCTCTCCCTCACTTTCTTCCCTTCTTCACTTTCAAACAGACACTTCACCACTTTCCCAATCTCTTCCTTCTCATAAATCCCACTTTCCTCCTTCATCTTCAGCTTCAATGCCACCTTAATCTCCTCTGTTAATATAATGGTGTTTAGTTTCTGCTCTGCATAAAGCGGCCAAGCAATCATAGGAACTCCGTTAACCAAACTCTCCATTGTCGAATTCCAACCGCAGTGACTCAGAAACCCGCCTGTGGACCTATGGCTCAGTATCTGAGCTTGTGGACCCCACCACGGCAGTATTAATCCTCTTCCCCTGTTTCTCTCAACGAACCCCTCCGGCAAGAACTTTAACGGATCACTCCGGCTATGCACGCTGAAAAACGATGCGTTTGCTTCTTTATCATGTGGACTTCTAACAACCCATATGAATTTTTGGCCACTCATTTCCAATCCCATCGCTAATTCGTTGTTTTGGATGCTCGACAGAGTGCCCCCACTTCCAAATGACACCAACAGAACAGACCCATGTGGTTGTTCATCAAGCCAATTCAAACATTCAATCCCTTCTTCACTTCCACTCGAATCCCTTTTCACAATCGGACCAACTGGGTAAATTGGGGGATACCCAGATTCTTCTAATTTCAGAGCATTAATGGGATTGGGTTCCAATTCTGGGAAGCTGTTCACAAAAACTCCCTCTGCTAACCCAAACCTGCTCATGCTTTCGAGAAAATACTTATACGAATCATCTTTCCTGTCAAGAAACGGATCCGGCAATGCCTTCCCCGGAATTGGGCTGCATGCTGGAAGTCTGATCGGCTCAGTGAGGTCTGTATAGTCGCCGACGATGGTTTCGTCTAGTTTGGGCATGTGGAGGATGAGCGAGAGAGAGGTGGCGGAACAGGGTAAGTAAATGTAAGGCGGGACGTTGAATTCTCTGGCGAGATCGAAAGCGATGGTGCTGAATTGGTCGACAACGAAGGCGACGAGGTTGCGTTGAGTAACCATGGAT
Source organism: Cucumis cinereus (assembly GCA_037974625.1). Taxonomy (NCBI): domain Eukaryota; kingdom Viridiplantae; phylum Streptophyta; class Magnoliopsida; order Cucurbitales; family Cucurbitaceae; genus Cucumis; species Cucumis cinereus. The sequence continues at coordinate 1,407,909 of JBBPDJ010000020.1, forward strand.
TTGAATTGATCGCGAAGAGAGGGAAGAGAGCGAGTAACGGTGAGGACGATGATGGTTTCGGCTTTGGATTTGGGGGGGAGGTCGTTTAATGAGGCCGGCGGGAGGAAAACGTGGTCGATGGCGGAGGAAAGGGAACTGAGAACAGAGATTTGAGCTTTGGAAGGAGGGCCGCCGGAAGGGATGAAGAAAGTGACGGTGAAACGGTGGAGGAGGACAAGGCGTTTGGCGAATTCGACGAGTGGGATTAGATGACCCATTCCGGGACTTGGCATCATTACGACGTGGGGCGTTGGAGATTCAACTTCTTGTTGTTCTTCTCTCCGTTTTACTTCTTCCATGGCGGTTGACGGTGGTGCTCGGGTGGTTCTGTGGGCTGTGGGTGGAAGAAGAAGGATGCATGCTAACTATGAACAAACAACAATTTATATAACGTTTTTTGTCGACTTATTATTTAGGATTGTTTGTGGGAGGTAAAATTAAATTAGGGTGCAGTATTAGAATTCTGGCACAAAACTTTACTTCAAACATGAATTTTGGATTATATTATATTTTAATTTAGTTATCCAAACGTATCTTAATTTATAAGCTTTCAAAATACTATTTATTCTATAGAGTAAAACTTAGGTGTTGGACCGAGACATGCATCCTTTCGATGTGGCCCATTTATATGGTGTCGTGTATCATCTTTTTTTTAATTATAATAATTTATTTATTCTTTTTCTTATTTGGACAAAACATGTGTGCATCCCAATGCACCTATCTACCTATTTTCTCATCTCTCCACCATATAAAATTGAAATAAAAAATTACTTTTTAAAAAAAATAACTTTAAATCTTATTTTTGTGTAGTGTAGAGATGGACAACATGTAAATACGTGGATCTTATAATGCACCTAATCATTGTCCTTTAGAGAATGCTTTCAATGATGTATTACAAATTTATTAATTCAAAATATTATAAAACAAAAAAAAAGGATGATAGAGTAATTGATTTTATTTTTTTAAAATTAATTAAAAGATATAAGTAAAGGTGAGTATTTAGTAAAGAAATCAAGATTAAAAATGTAATTTGTAAACTCAAAAGTTAAAATTGAATCAATATTTATATTTTTAAACTTTGTTACATTTAAAAAATTTGAGAACTAAAATGAAACCCATATTACATAATTAAGTGCTAAAAATGGAAAACTAAATGAAACTATAATCCATATTTTAAATGGATAACATTTTAAAATTTATAAATAGATAAAAAAAACATGGAAGCTGTTGTTTTTTTTCCCAATAAATTTCAAAACAATTAATCAAATAATAATAATAATAATAATAATAATAATAATAATAATAATAATAATAATAATAATAATAATAATAATATTATTATTATTATTATTATTATTATTATTATTATGTTACTTACATGGTAGAATGGTAGAATGGAACAATGGAAGCTCGAAATTAAGTATTAATAGTAGAAGTATGTATGTCTCTTATTTTGGGATTTAAAAATAATATTCTTTTTATTCGAATGGTTCTGATTCTATTGTATTAATATTTTAAATTAAAGTATCAAAATTAAGTGCAGAATATTGAATAGGTAAATAGAAAAATATTATTATATATAAAAAAGAAAAAAAAAAAAAAAGGAAGAAGAAGTTCGAATATAAATGTGAGAATTTAGGAAGCAGAGCCACACAAACCTTAGGGTTATGGTGCTGTGGACTCGGATTCAATTTCCGGACCACAACTGATTTCATTCCGTACAATCATTTTATTTTTGTATCTTACAAACTTTTGTAAAATAACAACTTAGTCCTTAGAAAAAATAATAATTTATGGATGGTCCTTTTGGAAGTATATGGAGACAACCATAGTAACGGTGTATATTGTCATGTCTTTGCCTTCCATTTCTTCACCAAATCACTCATCACTATGTTACTGTATGATCCATCTTCTCCAACTGCTTTTTCCGATGCTTCTTTCAATTCCTTCATTTTCCCACGCAGTTTCTCCCCTTCTTCTCCTTCCACCAACCATTTCACCACTTTCCATATCTCTTCCTTCTCCACTATCCCTTTTACCTCATTCCTTTTTGGCCTTAACGCCACTTTAATCTCCTCTGTTAACATTACTGCATTCATTTTCTGTTCTGCGTACAGCGGCCATGCAATCAGAGGAATCCCATTTACCACACTCTCTAACGTTGAGGAGGACTTGTTGAGGCTGAGACGGGGGACCATGGGAAGCCATGATGAAAGTGAAGGTTAAAAGGTGGGGGGAGAGGAGGTGTTTGGCGAATTCAATGAGTGGAATCAAATGGCCCATTCCGGGACTTGGTAAAATGGCCAAATGAGGGATGGACGGGGGAGCTTCCATGGTGGCGGAGGTGGTGGTTCCGATTTGGTTGATGATTGGAAATGTAAGGAAGAGTAGAGAAGAGAAAGTGAGATTGAGATCGGAGAATTATGTAATGAATGAGAAAGTGAGAATGATGTTGAGCTTGATGATTTGGCTGTATAAAAACAACTCTGTAATTGGTTCAAGTTTTTTTTATAAAAAAAAAAAAAAAAAAAAAAATTAATCTTAAAAGTGATTTTTTATTAAAAAAAAAAATTGAAAAGAAAATATAAACAAAATTAGCCTTTCATTTAATGCAAAATCCAAAACATAAATCTCACTTTTCAGTTTTCTGCTTCTTTCAAATAGATATAAAAGGGGAAAACATTTGATTAGCCTTTCATTTGTTTGACTTTTCATTGAGGGCCTAATTTTTTTTCCCTAAAATTAACTCTTTGTCTTTATTCTTTCTAGGGTTTGAAATTTTGAAATCCAAATAGATATAAAAGAAAAGTGTTTGTTTGAGAGCCAAGAAAGGACAAATGTATAATAAAGAGATCATGTGGCAATGTGGGTCTCAATTAGGGGTGTACACAATTCAACCAAAAGCCGAGTGGACTGATTGAAACTGACCGAGTTAAGGAAGGGCGGTCGATTTTGTCCCCCAGTCGGTTGAGGTTTGGTTTCTATAAAAGTAATCTTTTTGATCGGTCGCAAAAACTAAGAACCTGACCAATCGATCACTTTTTATGACTCATGTAATCAATCATTTCAAAACAAAAACAATTCATAAACAATCCAATACAACAATCGAACAGTTTTAAATGATATATACGCATTGTAATGTAAAATGACAATGTTTAGTATTAATCTTTCAATTAAAAAAAAAAAAGAAGTTAAAAACATATGTTTTTAAAAAGTTAAAAACTAAGAAATTGAAAATCGACTGACGGTCGATCTTAATGAACAAAATTTTCAAATCGGTTTTAAAATATCCCAAATCGAGTCGATCTTTGGTACCAGTTTCCCTCTAAAACCGACATTGACCAACTGACGTACACCCCTTAGTCTCGATTTAGGACGCTAATGGCACCATCATGGATCTTCTGGTATAGGTCGGAAGCGACGATGGTAGATCTCAAGTATACTATATAAAGTATTTTTCGATTTTTCGATTTGAGTAACAATAGATCTTATTTTAGATGAAAAAGTTTGCATAAAGTTGAGGAAGAAGATGAAGTAGAGGTAAAGAGAATGGCCTCAATAAATAAATTAAAAAAAACTAATATTAAATTAATGAAACTTTGTCAAGTCAGCTAGTTAACTCATTCTTTTAACTGTCACGTCATTTTACTGTTAGTCAACTGACTATCTATTAGAACTATTTCTCAAATCTCGAAGACTAAAGTGTTCATTTTAAAATCTTAATAATCAAATAGACATAATTTCAAACTTCAGAAACCAAAAGTATATTTTACCTCTAAATATTAGAAATAAATATTTGAGACCATGCAATTGGAAAAGGCAGTCATAGCCTTTCCATGCATTATTGAGTTGCCACTTACTAAAATCGTAAAACCTAACACTAAATAGATTTTAAATTCGAGAAAAGTGATTTTAATTAAGAAAATATTTAAGTTGGCAAACTGTTTTATATTTTATAAAAATGTTTTTTTTTAAAAAAAAAGATATTTAGAATGAAATGCTGATAAATATGGACAAATATTTGTATGGCTTAGTAGTCAAACTTGGGGTGATGTAAAGTCAAACGTAAGGTCTATTTTGTGCCACGTATCATATTTATCTGACCCATCTTTTCCTAAGAAATCCGATCGTGCTCTTAATTCCTTACCCACGTGCGCAATGAATTCTACAATTGATGCACCTACTTTACACTAAACATAATTCAACTATCATAATAAATCTAGTCCCATTTCTAAGTTACGAATATTTTATATCTTTTTGAACTAAAAAAAAACTAGGATTATCGTAAGCGTTTGAATTTGATGTGTGTTCCTAGCAGCCTTGATCATAGACCCACTTTTTTCTTTGATCTAGTTAGAAAATACTTCGTGATTTCACAAGTGTAAGTGATCCTTGTACCAATGTGATGTCAAGTCTATTGCACTATAATTCTTAATTATAAAGAAATTTGTAAATTCAATCACATATTATTGTATACGAAATTGAAAGTTTAAAACCTTTTAAAATTAGACATCTATCAGACATAAACTTAAAAAAAAATTAAGAAATTAACTAATTTAACATCAAATATATATATAAATTTTTATATAATCCATAGATACGAAGGTGTGTATCTACAATATACATAGATATGAAGGTGTATATCTACAATATACATAGATTCGAAAGAATTTGGATAAATTGCAAAATATCACCGATGATCTATAGAGATTGTAACAATTACCATTCATAAAGTCTTAAAACTTTGAATTATGAAAATTATACCCTTAATATAAAAATCAAAGGCTGAAAACTCTGGTAGATATGAGAATCGAATCATTTTACTTTATACCTCATATCTAATCTTTATATTCCTTCTCTTTCTAATTTATCTTTTAATTTTGAGAGTTTAACTGCTACATTTGTAGGGCATAGTTCTAATCGCCAAAAATTGAAGGTGCAACTGTTACAAACATTAATATTTAGCTGTGTTTTTTACAATTTATCCTTTTTTTTTAAAATGAATTTTATCATTTTACTTAATGTTGTTGATATACTTTTATCTAAAACTTTTAAATTTCTACGAGTTTAACTCTATATTTAAAAGGAAAAAAACATTGTAGCGAATTTATCCAACTTTCAAGTATATTTTCAAAAGTGATTTAAATAACTTTAGACCAGTAATCAATTTCGTTTTTTTTATAAAAAAAATTAAGCATATTTCCTTCTCGTTTCATACAATGATTTGCATTTTTTTAGTACAATGATTTAATTATTAGTCAAATTTCAAAACACAAAAACAAGTTTTTAAATGCTACTTTTTTTTAATTTTTAAATTTAAGATTTTTTTAAAAATCATTGGTAAATTGTAGTAACAAATGATGTATTTTGAATACATTTTTAAGTGTTTAATTTAAAAAATAAGTCATTTTAGAACAAATTAAATGTTTGACAACTACTCAAATTAAATATTTGAAATATATTTTAAACAACTTTTATAAAAAAAAATTTAAATAAAAATGAGTTTTCTCACAAACATGTTTTTTCTTAAATCAATAAAAAAAAAAGCAAATGTAAGAAAAAGATAACAAAAAATGATGGGTTGGTTAATAAGAAATATTAGGAATATATTTAAAAATAAATGATATATATTAATACTAAATAGTGAAGGATCAATTTTTGAGAGATGAAGAAATATAGGAATAATTTTTATTAAAAACAAACAAGTGGCTCTGTTTTTTACAAATACATAAAATGAATCAGATCAGAGTTTATCCCAAGTGCAAATCATGGCCTTCCAATTGCTCACCAAATCACTCACTATCTTAGTGGATGATCCATCTTCTCCAACTGCTTTTTCCGATGCTTCTTTCAATTCCTTCATTTTCCCACGCAGTTTCTTCCCTTCTTCTCCTTCCAACAACGACTTCACCACTTTCGATATCTCTTCCTTCTCCACTATCCCTTTTACCTCATTCCTTTTTGGCCTTAACGCCACCTTAATCTCCTCTGTTAGCATCACTGCGTTCATTCTCTGTTCTGCGTACAACGGCCAAGCAATCAGAGGAATCCCATTTACCACACTCTCTAATGTTGAATTCCATCCACAGTGCGTTAAAAACCCACCGGTGGAGCCGTGCCTCAGAATTTGAGCCTGTGGAGCCCACGACGGCACCACCATTCCCCTCTTTTTCGTTCTTTCTATCAACCCTTCCGGTAAGAAATCAAGTGGGTTGCTTTGACTTTGGACGCTGAAATATGTCGCGTCTGCGGCTTTGTCGGAAGGACTTCTAACCACCCAAATGAATCTCTGTCCACTCATTTCCAACCCCAACGCCAATTCTTCGATTTGAGCACTCGACAGAGTGCCCCCACTTCCAAATGACACAAACAGAACAGACCCATGTGGCTGTTCGTCTAGCCATTTTAAACACTCTGCCCTCTCTTCCTCCTCATCCGCGTCGATTTTCACCAGCGGTCCAATTGGGTAAACAGGGGGCTTCCCTGCTTCCTCTTCTCGCAGATACTTTATAGCTCCAGGCTCCAACTCAGGGAAGCTGTTGAGGAAAATCCCATCTGCTAAAGCATACCTCTTTGCATTGTGGAGCGTCCATTTATAGGCTTCGTTCTTCCTATCTTGAACTGGGTCCAACAGATCCTTGCCTTCAATTGGAACACATCCCGGTATTTTGATCGGTTCAGGGTGGTCGCGGAACTCCCCGACGACAGATTCATGGAGTTTGGGTAAAAACAGGGCAAAGGAGAGAAGCATGGCAGTGGAGGGGAAGAACATGTAAGAGGAAATGTTGAATTGTCTGGCTATATCAAAGGCATCGGTACCAAAAAGATCGACAACCAAGCCGACGAGGTTGGATTGAGCACCCATGGATTTGAGTAGGTTTGTTAGGGAAGGGAGAGAGCGAGAGATGGTGAGAGTGATGATGGTTTCAATTTTGGAATTTGGTGGGAGATCGTGGAAGCTGACTGGAGGAAGGAAGAGGTGATCGATGCCGGAAGGAAGGGAATGGAGGAGGGCTTGTTGAGGGTGAGAAGGGGGACCATCGGAAGCGATGATGAAAGTGAAGGTTAAACGATGGTGGGAGAGGAGACGTTTGGCGAATTCGATGAGGGGGATCAAATGGCCCATTCCAGGGCTTGGTAAAATGGCCAGATGAGGGATTGAGGGGGGAGCTTCCATGGAGGTCAAAGTGGTGGTTATGTTTTGGTTAGTGATTGAAAATGTAAGGAAAAGTGAAGAAGAGAAAGTGAGATTGAAATTGAGAATTATAAAGGGAAAGGGGGGGGGAGTTATATAGGAAGCAGAGGAAGAGGCAGAAGGGGATGGGAGAAGGTTCAAAGAAGAAATGAGGATGGGATGAATGTTTAATAATTTAGATTGGATTAAGAAGAATATATATATTATAAAGTGGGGATTTTGATTAAAAGGGTAAAATTATGGAATTTGAAAATGTGACAAAAATGTATACATTATGAAATGGACAGAAGGAGGAATTAATCAATTTGGGGGAAGGGGAACTGCTGATGTCACTTCAAACGTAAGGCTTATGCCTTTTATTATATTAATATATTAATATGTATATATTTCAAGCCCATTTCCTTGGGATTTATGATTAAATATTTTGGTAGAATTATTAGGAGCCACATGAGACCTTTAATTAGGTCCATACACACGTGAGGTATGAAGGTTGAGCTACTTTTGACTAATCCATACCTCAATCTAATTTCCTTCCGCCAAAACTTGAGTTGTTTATGTTATTAGCTTCTATACTTCATTTATTAGCTATGTGTATCTTATTATATCTTATACCTACGTCAACGAAGATGAGAGCTATTTATTGTTAAACATAATAATTTTAAAAAAAAAACAAATCAAGATTATAGAGTTTTTAGGGTACATTTGTATAAATGTTAGTGTTAACATTGTAAATAACATCAATACAATAATTCAACTATAAATTCCAACATTAATATTATTTAATTTATTTTGGTGACATCAAAATTCTAAAAGCTTCTAAATAAGTTGACTTTATGTTGTGGAGTTTGAAAAAGAAATTAAAATATTAGCCAATCATAGCCTTACCTTCTTGACCATAGCTCTTTCTGGTTTCCAAATTATTTAAATTTTCGCACTTTATAGTTTATATCATATTATTGAGTTGCCACTGACGTCAAAAATGACATCTCAATA
>JBBPDJ010000020.1:1416180-1472421 GCA_037974625.1 Cucumis cinereus
TTATATATTATCTACATCTACATCTACATCTACATCTACATCTACATCTACTAGAAGGATTTCAATAAGAAAAAAAAAAAAGACATCTTCTTTTTTTCTTATAGCATATTTACCTTTTTTTATTTTGGGTTTTTTTTATTTTTATAAAAACAAATAAGTTAAAATGTTTACAAATATAATATAATTTAACTGATTATTAACGATAGACTGCTATATATGTTAGATATATAATAGTCTATTAGAATCGGATAGATTGTAAAATTTTGTTATATTTGTAAATATTTTAATATTTTTAAAAAAATCTTTTATTTATTATAAAGTGTCATTTGAACTATTTGATGCATTTTCAACAAAAAGAAAAAAGAAAAAAACATCTAAAAGAGAGTTAAAAAGATATTAAACATTGACTCATTCAATTACAAATATAGTAATTAAGCTTACAAATTTACAAATATAACAAAATTTAAACTTTCGATACATTGTGTTACGCCTAATTAAAATTATCTCGTAAGGTTTAATTTCACATTAATTTTGTATTGGATTGTCGTGAATGCATTAAGTGGATTGTTTTATTAATTTTTTTTTTTTTTTTTTTAAAAAAAAAGAAAAGTCTAGAGACTTTTAAGGTGAAAAAAATTCAAAAATGTTAATGATATCTTAACTAATCAATTTAGAGTTAAAAGTGGATAGCATTTTCTTATAAAATAAATTAGGGTTTCAATTTGCTTGTTATTAACCAATTTAATAGTTATGAGTGGGAAATATTGGGTGGATCTCATATATTATACTTTAAAATGACTATTTGATTTTAAAGTGATTAAAGACAATAATAATAATAATAATAATAATAATAATAATAATAATAATAATAATATGTCATTTTATGCAAAGAATAAAATATTATTAATTAGTTGATAACATAAAAGTAAAATATTAAATACGGAGTATCTTATTCGTAGGGAATATTAACTTATTTTCTATTAAGCCACATTGCAAATACTATCATCAAACTCAAAATATTCTACTTTAAATTAACTTCTCAAATTTATTAACAATTTTTTTTCCCTTAAAATTTTAAATCTAGACTTTTTTTCTTTAAAAAAATTATACTTAAATTATTGAAACCAATATCCTTCATAGGTTTATTGGCATTTTACATGTAATTGTCTTGGTGTCTCTGTTTGTAACTTAAAATTCTTTATTAATTTATATATATATATATATTCTTTTTATACTCAAATTATTTTATTTTGTTTTTGAACTCTTAAATATTCTACTTTCATTATTTGTTTAAAAATAAAATATTAACTAAAAATCCTATTTTATCTCGATATATTGCATTATATTCTATATGACCAAAATAGGTCACATTTTATATCTTCCTATTTTCTCCTAGTCAAGATAAAAGGTCATTTCACTATATATTTTCTTTTTATTTTTATAAGAGGCCCACCCATTATACATGTTATGAAATCAACAATTAAGCAATATAAAAACATATGGAGATTGACACATAGATATATGTGATTTGTTAACGGTGTGTTAGTTACGTTTATGTGGGACTGAAAGAGAACAATTTTATTATAGATAATTTTTCACAATACAATATGACACTACTAGATTAGGTTGTTCGTAACGTCACATACTAAATTAAAAGCATTCCAACGATATAAATTCTGGAAATGTATGCTACTATTTAAATCATGCTATATATATATATATATATTCGCATTTATGCCAAACCACCTGGTAGATTGTTAAATAATAACTGAGATTTTTTTATAAAAAGAAAGAGGATATTGCAATATTTCCAACTTTGCTGTCTGAATATTAACCTTTTTATTTCTTTTTGTTTGTATTTAATATTTTGTTTGCTTAAATTAAATAAAGGACAAATTACAAAAATCACATCTAAAATTTGGTTAATAATTATAATTATACCCTTAAACTTTTAATTTTAAAGATTTAAGTCTTCAAACTTATGTAAGTATTAAAATTGTATCAAATCGGACCTTTAAACTTACATATATAATGGTATAAATTATAACAATTATACCATTAATTATTTATGGGTCTAATTTCAACTATTATTATAAACTTAAGAGTCTAATTTTAACACTTGCGAAGTTTGGGGACTTAATTTTTACAGTTTAGTAAGCTTTTTAGCCCCTGTTTTTTTATTAACAAAATTACATTTTTAGTTCTCCCAAAGCAATGAGGGGCAGAGAGTGTAAATAATGATTTGATTAAAAGTGATGTAAATATTATGAAATGATGATGAACATTAATAATGCAGTAATTAGATAATTAGATGATAAGGTTATAACTTGTAAAGCTGTTTCTTCAATCATTCATACCTAATCATTTCTTAATCCCAAAAGCTTCATAATTAATAACTCATTTAATAACCCTATCTAATCCATGATCTAAATTTATGACATCTGTTACTATTGTTACTGCAGTAAAAGTTTCTAAAAAAAAAAACTTATTATATCATTAATTATTTATTATTATTATTATATTCCGAATGATTATTGGCTTTTTGAAATAGCAATAGCAACAAGGGTATGAGTCATAATTGTTTGCTCTACCTAAAAGTTAAATCAATTAAAGTTGTTGGATATAAATTAACATTAATTAATTGTATTTGTTGAATACAAATTAATATTCATAAACTGAAATCAATAAATTCTAAATTAATAAATTCATTAACTCTCCTAATCTATTATTCCTTTTGCTTCATCAAAATTCTAAATAATGAACCAATTATTTTTAAAGTTGGAGTTTAATTTTAAATATTGATGAAAAAAAATTAAAATAAGAATAAAGTTGAGGAAATTACATGTCATAAATGAATAACTATAGATGTTCATATATTTCAAATTTAGTTGGCCGACTAAATTTATTTCTAAAATGAAATTTTAAGAAAGAAAACAATTAAAGGGAAAAAAGAAAAAGAAAAAGAAAATAAAATAAAAGATATTCAATTAATACTGTATCCACCAAAATTGACTCTCAAACAAATCTATTGACCTATTAATCATTCAATAGAGAAATTCGAATCATTGATCTTGCAATTATAAATAATAAATGTATATCAATTGAGTTTCGATTGACATTTTCTAATGATTTTATAATTTTATGTCCGTAAATTGTCTCATTCAATGTTACTTTTAAGGCTGAATTTGGAGCAAACTTGTCGTTAGCTTAGAAGATCATGTTACTATCAGATTCAATTTGATTTTGATGAAATTAAAAATTGAGAGTGAAAATTATTTTGGAGTAAAATCTGATATTTTTATCTAAAGTTTCTAAATCTTTTTTTTATTTTTTATAATTTAAAAAAAAAAAAAGTTTGGAGTGATATCAAAAAAGCATCTTTACCAAAAATACATTCTTCTATACTCAACAGAAGCCTTTTTCTTTTTCTTTTTCTTTATTCCTTATTCTTTTTTACTTTTTTTTAATCTTTTTAAATATAAGTTTTCAGAAAGAAATTCGTACATCACTCACTGTCTATGATGGTCACGGTCACTTTGACTATGACTGGACCCAACACTCATCAACTCATGCTAAGAACGGATGCCATATTACAATTATTTAAAGACAAAACTACCCTTCTATAATCCCAAACAGTCCTCGATGATTACAGTTACAACAATCGTAAGACGGGTTTGAAACATTTTTACAGTTTCCATCCGACGATACAAAACTGTCAGCTCTATTGTATTCTCAAATCACAAAGAGTTCTAAATTTGAAAGAATGGTGGAAATCTTAATAATAACTTTATCAACAGTTGAATACAAGATTGAAGGAAGCAACCATTTACAGACATATGTTGAGAACATGACACACAAACACTAACACTAGAGTAATTAAACAGATAAGAGCTAATAATACAAATGCTGGTAATTTAGCGAACAGACCTTTGCACACAAACTATCTAGCCTTCTTCATATCTAAAATATTATCTCAAGTAGATGATTTGCTAACAAGACACCTTTTTCATCCCAATTGTGTTCTGTTGATTAACAAGCTGTTCTTGGAACTTTCATCCCAAATCCATGCTTTACTTTCTCAACTCTGATTTAGAAAAAAAAAAAAAAAAAAAGTATGTGTTAGCAATTTAGCATAAACAAATCATAAAAGGCTTTGTGGCTGTGACTCAACAATTTACACCTCAACAAAAGTATCAGTTTGGGACTTACGTGGGAGCGAGTTTTCCGAGGCCTTCGAGCTCTTCGCCGGTGTCCTCGTCAAGGACTCGGCCAGAGATCTCGATAATGTAAGATCTGTCCCTTGAAGTGGGAAGCCCTCTACTAGCAAGCAAATCCAAGTCTTTTTGGTGAAGCTCTCTGCCATTTACAAAAACACCACTATTTCCCCCCGCACAGTTTTCTGGCATGGGGTAGTCAAATTCTTCAATGAAAGGCTGCAAAAAGATAAACAGTTTGAGAACAAGGCAAAGAATCAAAATCAGAGAACAATGCATCAATGTAAACTTCAATCTTACAGGAATTATGCCAAGGCAAGGTCCACCCATGACTCCCCAGAATCCGGCTCGTGCATCGTACCTGATTTTAATTAATTAAATGATATCAGCACAATAGATACAAGGGACAGAAGGAATTTTTGAAGTGGGCCGTAGCACAAATTGAAATTGGCAAACAATATCAAAAGTGTACAGTAAAAAGCATCCACTTCTCTTGTATGCTTTTCTACTTTTGCCAAAAAACTTGCTCATAAACGACTAGACTTGCATCATGACAGATAACATAAAAAGAAGAAACAATGGGTAGATCTTTTCAGAACCACATAATCGCATGCATAACTTGTATCATAAACCATAAAAGTAATGGGAGACAAATTATATCTTAAAGTTAAGACATTCATAGGGTTTTAATATATCCTAGGTAGATGAATATCATTGTAACCCCACCAAAACTCCTTACTTTTTCTTTAACTTGTCCCTTGACCACTATGTCAGCCTATAGTAGTTTAAGCTTACTGTCATTTGGAAATACTCTACCAACTATATGGCTTATTTTTCTTTTTAATCTGTTAGCACCACATCTAACTTACATAGAAAAGTTTAAGTGTGCTTACCAGTATTTTCCAGGAAGGATTGGTCCAGCAAGCTTTTCTGCCTTCTTAACCACACGATATGGTATTAAGTGTCCATTAACAGAAACATTACTTTTGCTCCGCTCATCAGCTTGATTAGATCTAAAACTCTTCTTGATAATGTTTGCAAAAAAAGATTCACCTCCTTTATTGGCTTTTGGCTGGTTATCTTCTTTACTTGCATCCTGTGACTCTTGAAATGCCACCGTATTACAGTAGTCGTTCATCGACACATCCATCTCAGTTGCCAGTGATGCTTCTTTCAAAGAATTCTGCCTAGAGGTAACCTTATGTGGTTTCACATTCTCCTGATCAGAACGGCTACTTCTATTTCCCTTGCCAAACCTGTTTGCCACCTGATTATTAGACGAATAATCAAAGTACGACTGAAGAGGTGAACCAGGAAGGGGAGGAGAGCGGGTAGTTTTGATTAAATTGTGTAAATTTTTTGTAGCATCCCTTGAAGCAGTTAAAACATCTGGACTGTCTTCATCCTCTGAGGTACTTGAAGATGAAGGATGAGAACTTTGCATCTCTTGTTGCTTGCTTAAACCTGTCCCAATGGGCTGTAGGACAGGCTCTCTATCTGGTGACTCAAAATCGTAAACAGTGTTATCATAATCATCGGATGAGAAATTAGTGTGGTTCAAGTAACCATTAAATTTTGAATTATAACCCCTAACCGGCTGACCATCACTATCATCAACCTCCAAGGCAAATGGATCTGCCTGTGAATGATTGGAGAAAACAAGTCTCTTGTTGATAACAGTAAAATTGATTACTGTAGAACAAGCCCCACAACGAACACTTTGCTGATTCTTTACCATCATTAGCTTCTTAGGAAGTTGCAGCATTTCAAAGCAATTATTACATGTTAGAAATGGAGCACCACCAGCTATTGGATAGCAATTACGACCACCACTGACTAAGACTGTCCTCCGAGGACGACTGCCAACGACACCACCAATTTCAGAACTGAAGTCAGTTGGCCATCTAGAGTGAGCTTGTCGGTCACGAAAATTCAGGGGAGGATTAGTGGTTCTAATATTATTAACACATGCACCATAAGCAGCACCGTTTTCATGAGAATATAGTGAGGGATTATTGTTTGGAATATCAGCAAACCTTCTGTTGTAGTAAGAACCAGGTGCCGAAGCTGGAACTTGTGAATATCTATTTTGGCACTGGAAACAAGAGCAAGAAGGCTGATGAAAGGGAGGATTAGGAGGGTAGTGGTTGAATGGATCCACACCGGTACCAACATAATGGCCAGAATGATATTGGTGAGGGTGTTGTTGATGCGCACATGAAAACTGGTAGGAGTTTCGTCTTAACATTTGTGAACCAAAATGGTCCTCGAAATGAGATGTATTATTAGGATTATGTATCGACGGATAATACCCTTGTGTGGGCATTTCAACTACATTTGTAATAGGAAATGGTTCTGGACAATAATTGGAAAATGAAGGACCAGCAACACATTTTTCAGGCCCAAGTAGCTGCTGTGATGGATTTGATCCTGAAGAACCATCCATAGGCCAAGCACCAGAATGATAAAATGGTTTAGTAGGTTTCACCCCACAATTGACCGAGGCCGTTTGGTTCGGATTATGAACCAAATTGCAGGACTGACCAAGTTGATCCTTCAACTCATCCAGCTTCCTCAAAAGCTCAAGTCGGTCCTGTTCAAGGTGCTTAACTTTATCAGCTCCACTGGCATTGCTTCGATTTCTTAAAAGCTCCTGAACACCAGATACAAAATCCAATCGATAATTTGTTCGATCGTCATGGTTAGAAGTTGAGAACCTTACACTTTCCACATTATCCCTCGAGGGCTTCTTCTCAACCCCCTCCACACCACCTGTTTCTCCATTTTGCCAATCTACTTCTCTTCCTGATCCAAGCATGATCGAGTTCATTTGAACATTCAAATCCACTTGTTTCACTCCCATCGAATTACTCAAACCACCTTTATCAATATTCAAGTTAAGATCCTTCTGAACACCCCATTTATCCGTCTTTCCACTGAAGTACTCTTCACATTTCTCAGCATCCTCCACTTTATCCTTCTGTGAGCTATTTAGATCACTAGGCAAAGAATCAGGACTCGACTTAAAATCCACATCAGAGGCATCACTAAGATCAACCGTCCCTTTTTCAGGAGTATTCGTGGATTTAGTAGACGACCCAACAACCCCGTCTTCATCAGACTTGTAAGATAAAGAGTCTTCTTCTTTATTTTTAACTTTCGCTGTAAAAACAAACCACAAAAAGGGCATTCCATTTCAAATTCCAGAAATACACCCAATCCATTACATCAAAGAAACAACACCAAATTCGATTCCAACGGTTAAAACTTTCCAAATAAAAACCCCAGTTCGAAATAATTGCAATAACCCAAAACATCGAAGATAGGATATTTTCAACACAAATTAAGCTCGAACCACAATAAATAAAACAAATAATTAACATAAAAAAAGAAAATACCTCGTAAAACGGTACCACATCCACCGCACTGATAAACAGAGTAATCAGCAAGCTCCGGGAGAAGATTCTCACACTTGGGGCATCGAACAAGTCGCAATTTAGCTGAACCCGACATTGCAAGAAATCCGAAAGTGACAGGCAGTGAAAGAAGAAAGAAGAAAATGCAGAAAACGAAGGAAGAAGAAGAAGAAGAAGAAGAAGAAAACCCAGAAAAGGGAGTAAAGTATAGTGGGCAATAAGGCGAATAAAAACAGGGAGAGAACCGAAAGAAGAAGGAAAAGCTAAAGAAAACAAAGAGATGGCATGTGAAAAGAAGGTGAGCAGAGGATAGAAAGGAAGCAAAACCTCAAATCACTTTCAGAATTGTGACATTTGGGGTTCAATCATTCTGAGAAAACAATCAATGGGGGGATTAAAAATCGAAAATTTTCTCGGAAAATGAAGTGTTAGAAGTAGAAGCTGCGTTGGTGTTATGAACTTACGAATCAAAAACACCAAAATTTTCCTCTGTTTGGTAGCGCCTGTTTTTCTTCACCTTCCGATGCCAATGGGGAATTTGTATAAAAGAACCCCCCCAAGACCCTCAAAGCGACGTCGTTTTATGAATCCCCTACAATTTCTAATTTCTTTTTTCTTTTTTCTTTTTTCTTTTTTTTTTTTCTACTTTTTCTCACTCCCATTTCTTTCTCTTTTTTTTTCTATATATATTTAAATTATTATACTATACATATATATTTGATTCTTATTCTTTCCCTCCTATTCTAATTTTGTTTTTTAAATCTCCAAATTTGTACAATATTACCACTTATAGGTGTGACTATATATTATTTAAGAAATATGTAATGGGTTGGTCTTTTGATAAGTTCAAACATTTTAGATTCATGAGTCATGTGACCAAATAAATTAATAATCTATTGAAAACAAAATTGATATGAATATTTATAATTTCATAAAATGAAATTATAGGGTGGAGTATCTACTAAGTCGTATTAAATGTGTGTTTCACATACCTTTAAGGTGATTATGGAAGACTTTATTTATTATTATAATAAAAAGGGTTACACCAAAATAATAATTATAAAAGGGGGTGGGTGGAGATTTGATTAAAAGTATAGGAGTATTTTTAACTCAATCAAATCACTTTTTTATTCTGTTAAATATTTATAAAAATAAAAGTAAATTACAAAATTCAAAAAAGATTGAAACACTTAATTAATTTTCTTTTATGAATGTTGGACCAGATAAATGCATAAACAAATGGTTTGGAAATAGTGATGATTAAAAGGGAAATTACAAAATTCTAAAAAGTCGAACCATATAATTAATTTTCTTTTGGGAATGTTTGACGAAATAAGTAGATTAAAAAACTTTTTTTTTTTAAAAATACGTATGATAATTAAAAGTAATTGCAAAATTCAAAAAAGATGAAAAAAATAATCGATATTCTTTTTGGTATGTTTGAACAACAAAAAAAAAAAAAAAAAAAACAGTTTAAAATCACTTTTGGCGCAAAAAGTAGTTCCTAAAACTCTTTGAAAATAAAGTTTTTTTTTTTTTTTTAAGAAAAAAAGAAAATGCATAAAATGATAGAGTGTAGTGTAATGGCAAACCATTTTTGTTTAAGCTTCTCAAATAAAGCAAAAGCAAAAAAGCAAAAAAGCAGACCAACTTCAAGTTTCTTTCCTTTTTCCATATTGCCCCTCCCTCCACATTCTTTTATCAAATTTGTTTCCTTCTTCTATATCTCGACAAATTAATTCTAACGTTTTTTACTATATTGTAAAAATCCTGAAAAATAAGCGCAACAAAATGATACACTAATATGAGTATAATATAAAGATTATAGTTTAGGGTTTAGGGTTTAGGGTATTTATTTATAAACTAAAATTTTTTAAATATTTTATCGAGATATCTCTATGTAAAATTGGGATATTGATATTTTTGGAGAAAAAGAAAAAAAAGAGGGGTCCAGTAGGGGGAGGGTAAAAAAGGAAAAATGGTTGGGATTTGGGAGGTCTCCAATTAACATCTTTTTACAAAATGGGGTTTTGTAAGAGAAAAAGGAGAGGAGAGAGAAAAAGGGAGTGTTTGGCTGTTGTGAAAAGAAGTGAAAGGCAATTGCAAAAAGATACCAATTCCAATCCAATCCCCCGGCCATATATATATCCCTTTTATTATTATTATTTTAATTTCTATTTTCACAAAAAATAAAATTCAAAATAAAACTAAACTATATATTGTGTAATTGTAGTTATATAATAACAGATTTGATTGTTTAATGAGTTGCTTTGCTTATCTGACAAAGGTCTTTAGTAGTTTGATTCTATGTCCCACTGGTGGGTGGACCCACCCCATTTTCTTTTTTTTTTTTTCTTTTTTTTATTTTTATTTTATTTTTATTAGAATTACCATTCAAACCTCCCTCTTTTTGGTCTTCACTTTATCCCCTTTTATCATCCCATCCCAAACTACACCAATCAACACATTGCCTGCCACACTCATACTGACTCACACATGTCTCTTCATTTCATTTTTCTTTTACTATTTAATTGCTTCCATTTTAATTTTTCATTTCAATCATACTCCCTCTCTAATTTCCCCCTTACTATCACATTTACTACTCATTATCTCATACTCACATCCACCTAACATAAACATTCAACCTAACATAGTCTTATTACTCCTCTTCTCATCCCATTTCTTTACCCTTCTAAACAACATTACACCACCCATTAACTTTGTTTTCTTACATCTCCTAACTAAGTCTTACGTTTAGTTACTCAAATACACGTGAACGATCACGAGTATATAAGTCATGTTAATTGTCTCTATTGATATTGGAGGCTTCTTTTGGGTGGTTTCAAAAGTAAATACATGAGGATTTTGTGTTTACAGTGAACACTATCGTACCATCATGAAGATTTATAGTGTGAATAAATTGGATATAGTCCTAAGTTAACACATGTTAGAGGCTTTTGATATTAGAGTTTAACTTGTTGGTTTGAAAAGGCTAGACAAAATGTGTAACGTCAACTTAGGGATTTGTCACGTCTATGACACGTGTTCAAGAAATTTTGCAACTACACAATTTGCTTCAAAGTCAATACAACTTTAATATCAATATTTATTATCGTGGAGTCCCCATTTTTCAAACTTACAACATTAAATATCTCCAAATCCACCCATTCATTTTCCACGTCTGACTAAATCCACATGTAAAATAACCTTTTTTAGTTTCACTTTTTATTTGAATTTTAAGTTTTAAAATGTTATGTTTTGAGTTTGGTTTCAATTTAGTACCTTAGATTTTAAAATGTCACAGTTTTATTTTTGAGATTTTGAGTTTTCTTACAATTTGATTCATAAATTTAATTTTCTATTAAATACTCTTTTTCCATCTATAATAATATTAGTGTCTATTACTTGATTTAAAACAATTATAATTAATTATGTTTCATTGTTTTCTTCATCATTGTTAAAATTAATTAACAAACATCTATGTCAAATACTAAAAGTGAGTATTTAATAAAAAAAAAATGAATAAAATAAATCACAAAATTTAATAATCGAATTAGAACAAAATTTAAATTCGAAAAGTAAGTACCCACAATTTAATGACCAAAAAGTATATTTTTATTTCCATAAATTTATATTAAAATGAATAAAAAATGAAAGGTTGAAATGTGAAGATTTGTATTATTGAAAAAAATAAAAAATTTAGAATTCCAATGGAAGCAGTTGTGATGGGTGAAGGTGCAGGGTAAGCAGAGCATGCCAAAGCTATCCTCCTCATATAAATAAATATAATGTTTTAAGTAAATTAATTATTTTTATTTTTATAAAGAATTATCCAAATTAATTTTGCATAAAACATAAAAAAAATTAAAAAAAAAAAAGGTTTAAAATTGGATAAAAAGGGAACAATATCTTTGTGTTTTCCAGTTGGAGACTTTGGTCTCTCTGTTCCTTCCAGTTAGGGTTTTTTGCTTTCTGTGCACTCAATAGACAAAATCATTTTCTTTTCTTTTTCTTATTATTGCATTTTCAACAAAAAAAAAAAAATCATAATAATTAAACAAAATGCATTCAAAACCAAACTTTGATTAATTTCAATTTAAATATTTTTGTAAGTTTGGTGGGTGATTTTTGTTCATAATCTTTTGTTAAATAATTAAGTTGTCAATTCAATGTAGATTATGTAAAAGTAAACTCCTAAATTATTTATTTGTTTAATCTAAATCTGCATTTACTGTAATTTCAAAAATGTAAATTTTTATGTCATCCTAAGTTCAACCCCACATTTTTATAACCTTGGCATGTCATAGTCCAATACTTAAATAGTTAGGTTAAACATTTTAATTTTATTTTTATTTTTTTAGATTTAAATCTTATTTTAATCTCTAAATTTTGTATCTTATTATATTTTGGTCTTTAAGATTTTTAATACGTCTGGTTTAGTTTTTGAACTTTTAAAAAGAGTTTACTTTAGTTATTGTCGTTAGGATTTGGTTAACTCTTTAATAAAATGAACGGAATGATAATGTGACTTCTATATTTGAATGACTATGCTCTCGATATATCATATTGTTTATATTGATTAATTGTGAGAATATCTATCTGTAGTTTCGTAGAGTTTATTTTCTATATGGGTTGTTTTTTTAGTTTTATTTTCATCTTGCCATTGATATTTACACAAATATGCGAGTTCTATTTTTTTTATTCTACTCAATGTTTTTATGATTTGCTACAAGATTCTGTTTTTTTTTTTAAAATAAAGGGTGTGGGAGCCGAGGAGGGGATATGAGAGATTTGAGTTTTGGGAAAAAAATAGTTTTTTGGTTTATTTGATTCAAGTGTATTGACTACTTTTTGTGTTGGTAGAAAAAACATTTATAGAATAAATCAGCAAAATTTATTGGTTATTTATCAATAAGTTAATATGATAAATATAAGGTCTAGTCATCTAAATATTGAAAGTCATCTAATCATCGTATTAAAAAGTTAGTGAAACCCTAACGACAAGTACTAAAGTAAGTTATTTTTAAAAGTTCAAGGATTAAAAGATACGTTTTTTAAAAGTTTAAAAGTCAGAATATAACAAGATATAAAGTTTATGAACCAAAATATGATTTAAACCTATTTCTTTTATTCCTAAAGTTTTTCTTTTAATTAATTAATTTACTTTCTATTAAATTAGAGAGGGTTAAATTTGTAATCAGAAAAAAAAAACATTCAGTAGCTGGGCTCAGCCCATATAGGTTGTAGGGTAATTGGGCCTAATCGACCTGGAGGATGTAGGCTGTGGGCCGCAATGTCAGAAACTCTACAAAATTATTGAGGTACGGCCCATCACCATCAGAAACTAACTCTCATACCCACTTTTGGTATTGCCTATGACTACCCAATCATGCCTTAATCAACTCCAATTGTGTTAGACTTTTTGGGATGCGTTTTCACCCATAACTATCTTACAATCTATTAACTACATCGAATCGAATGTTATTTTGTACTCTCAAATTAGCTACAATAAATACAATTTTAAAACCTATTTATTTACTACAGTTTAATACTTGTTACTATGAAGAGATATATTAGATAATTAGTTGTTTTAATTAGTGTTTAATTGGTAATTATGGTTTTTTCTTGTAGGTTATAAATAACCAATTTAGGGTTGTAATTAGAAATTTATTATCATTCATTTTCGATATTGAACTTGTATTATTTGGAGAGTAATCCTCTCATCTTAAAAGATGAATTTCTCATGTTTGACCATGAACTTGGCCTAAATACATTTTTCCGCTACATCAAGCATCTATTTCTAAAATTGAAATCAAATGTCAAATTGTAGTAGTCTTTAAAGTTAATAATAGAGTACGAAACCCCTTCCTTTTATTCTCAATTATTCAACTTAATCAGCATCGACAATTCTAAAAGTATCTTTCGAACCAACCAACATTTTACCATTTCAAGTATGCTCAAGACTCAAGTTGACAAGATAATTTTAGATTTACATATTTTTTTTAAAAAAATAATTAA
The DNA here is from genome assembly GCA_037974625.1 of Cucumis cinereus. Taxonomy (NCBI): domain Eukaryota; kingdom Viridiplantae; phylum Streptophyta; class Magnoliopsida; order Cucurbitales; family Cucurbitaceae; genus Cucumis; species Cucumis cinereus. The sequence goes on from JBBPDJ010000020.1 coordinate 1,429,829, forward strand.
CTGAACTGTTATCATCTATTTATTCTACTTTTTAGAACATTAATAATTACATCATTCAATTTGTTTACTTTTCTTTTAAATTAAAAAAAAAATTAATAATATTGTCTAGTAAAAAAAAATCGTAACTTTTGCAATATAATATTTATATAAATTGAATTTGTAATTAAAAAAATTTGTTGGACAGCAACAATGAAATTTAATAATATATGGAAAAATAATACATTGAGTTTTTTTTTTTTTTTTTTCCAGTTCGAAAGACTCTTCTTCAAATTTTTTAAAAAATGGTAGCTTGAGAATCTTAGCCACACAGCTCATTTTGTAGATCTTTAATTTTAAAAGTTTTTTTTTTCTTTTTTGGGTAAAATGAGAATCAAACAGTATATAACATAATAATCCTACAATTTGATTTTCAATAATGAACCAAATCTAAAATTGACGATAATTAAAATCGATATATAACGGAAATTAATTAGATTTAAAAAAAAAAAACAGAAATGCGTGAGTAATTTCGATTATACACAAGATTTAAAAAAAAATTAATAAAAATGGAGCGGAAATTAAATAAGGAAATTCATACTTGGATTTGCTTCTTCCTCCAGGACCGGATTCTATTAGAAATTGAAGAAAACTTGAATGTGGATTTGAATTTCTTGAGTTTGTTCTTCAATTCCTCCACCGCCGGCTTCTTTTTCAAAGACCCATTCACGGCGGAGGTTGCCGGCGGCGGGATTAAATCAGAGAAGTGGAAGTGGGAAACTTTGTTGGAGGTGACCCGGCGTGATCCGCCGTGGTAGGGCGGCGGAAATGCAAGGAGATTCCGTTCGATGAGATGGGCGAGGGAGGCGAGTTCGTAAGAGTCGTATAATGGACTGCCACAATCCCATACACTCAATTCTCTCATTTTATTTTTTCGGTTTTTCTTTCTTTTTTTTTTTTCCCATATGTTTTTATGTTCATCAAAATGGCCTTTTTAAATCTCAATTTGTTTTTTTTTTTTTTGAAAAAAAAAACTTAAAAAATGAAAAAATTTGCACATTTGTTTGCCCACAAATTAGAGGACAAAGATTCTTGTAATTTTAGTTTTTAAATACATAGATGATTGCGAATCAAACTTATTTGTATCTTTGTGATCTCAAAAATTGTTTGTAAACGTTACTTATTTGTTTTTAAATTGGATTAAATTATGATATTAATTTCTAAACTTTCATCTATTTATTGCATATATGAACCAATTAAATTCGATTTAGAACTACTTAAAACTATTTTTCAATTTTGTACATAAATCAATTTAGTTTTGACAATCGATTTGGTTTCTACGATTTCGTTGTATACCCATGTATGAGAGAGAGAACCAAATTATAATACTCAAATTAAAATTAAGTTGAATAACAAATACGGCATCAACCGATTATCCTCTAAAAAATGGTATGAAATTAATATAAAAATAAATTCAATAGTTTGATTTGATATTGAAAGTAATGTGTAATTTGTGATTAGTAACATGATAACTCCATATAATTTTATTATTAATAATAATTAACAAATAATTGATAAACAGAAGCTGGGAAGTTGATTTCAATCATATCCGACATTAACACTGACCCTAGAGGGGTAGGCATAGGGAATTTGCATCTTGGCCAGGGGTACTATGGTCTTTTACGTAGGAGGTGTGGCCCAAGTTAAAAGAAAAATAAATGGATTAATATTTGAGTTACTAAAATAAGATTTTTTTTTCATTAATAATATAATTTTTAAAACTCATTATAATTATAATATAATAGATTTCAAAGTTATTAACAAAATATTGTTGTTTTGTAGATGTTGTGTTTTCAAAAAGGGGGTATTTCACTTTTTACAAATATTCACATTTTTCAAATTGGAAAAAAATATACATTTTTTTGTTCAATTTAGATTTAATTTAATTTAATTTCTACATAACTTTCAAATCCTCGAGGCCATGTTTGATTATCATTTTATTTTTAAAAATTAAGTCTATTTTATTTTTATGTCTTACAATAATTTACATATTTATGAAATACAATTGTTGAATTCTGAGGCAAAATTCAACCACATAAACAACGTTTTGAAAGCTATTTTTTTTTTAGTTTTTAAAATTTAGCCTTGTTTTTTAAAACTATTGATAGAATGTAGATAACAAATAAAGAAAGTTGAAAGTAAAAGTAGTTTTTATAGGCTTAATTTTAAAAAACGAAAACAAAAAATAAAACGGAGTCTAAAACATGAAGTTTTGAGTTTGATTTAATTTAGTACATAGATTTTAAAATGGTAGAATTTTGCTCTTGACATTTAAGTTTCTTTTCAATATTTACATGTTTAACTTTGATTTATTTACTAAATATTGACTTTAGTCTTTAATATTAATATCTATTTATTGATTTAAATAATTAGAAAGTGAAATGATAGAAATTAATTTTAATAGTGATGTAAAATAGCAAAATATAATTAATTATATTTTCAAATTCCTTAAATTAGTTAACATATATTAGCGGAAAATGAGTATTGAATGAAAAATTAAAATTGAAAAATGTAAATCTTAAAGCTTATAAATCAAATTGAAATATAACTCAAATCTTTACGGTAAAATTGCAATGTTTTCAAACTTATGACCCATTTTGATCATCATTTTGTTTTTTTTTTCTAAATTATGTCTACATATATTTATAATATATTTTGTTACCATAGTTCTCATATTTCTTAACTAAAACACTTGAAAGTTAAATTCAAAAAAAAAAAAAAAAAGACAAGTTTTTAAAAACTATTTTTTTTTATGTTCAAAATATAGCTTGGTTTTTGTAAGATAACAAAACATATAAATCGATATTAAAAAGTAGTGTTAATTTGAGAAAATTATCATTTTAATAGTCGAGTTTTCAATATTAGGTGCATTTGGTCCATACTTTTTTAAAATCAACTATTTGGTTTCCTAAGTTTTTTAAAATAAGTTTAAATGATCCCTCACTTCCTATCATATCATAAATGTTGAATATAAAAAACGAGCTAAATTAGTAATTTATTAGACTTTTTTAGATGTTAATCAACGCTATGTTAGTTGAACTTTATGTCGGATGTAAATATATGAAAATATAATTTTGTATGTGACGTCTAAATGCATTAAAGAAATCAGAAGTCAGATCACTGAATAGTCATAGTTAGGCTTATTTTTTAAATAAATAAGTCATAGTTAGGGTAGCCGGTAGGTAATAAACTTGGTTTTTTTTTTTTTTTTTAAATAGAGAAAATATTAATATGAAAGAAGAAAATGAGTGTATTATTCGTATTAATTTTGAATTTGATTTAGAAAGTTGAATGCATGTTACGGGGAATATAATTAAGTATTCTTTTGACTTTAGTGGAACCATTTTACTCACTTACCAAAATTAATTGTAAATCATGAAGAAAACTTTTTAAATATATATAAACAAAAATAGGAAAACACAAATGTAAACCGGGGCATATAGATTATCATGTTTGTTTTGTAGAATTGTAAGATATCTCGACATCCAAAGATTCTCGAGCATCTTAAGATGTTCAAATAGAAGACATTTGAAAAGTTTTGGATGCTCTCCTAAAAGATAGGTTTCAGATTTCCGACATCTCTATTGTACATATTTATCATTTTTATTTTTATTTTATTTTATATTTATGTGTATATATATTGATCTTCATTTGCATTACATAATTAAAATAAGTAATCAACCAAATTATATATACATACACATATACATATATATATACACACACACATATATATATATTATATCATTTTTTGTCATATCATGATTCTTCTTGTTTTTAACAAGATATTTAAATTTAAATTTAACTTAATATTTATTTTATAAAAAAACTTAAATTTTGATATATTATTTTGTTGAGAAAATAACTTTGTTCGTTCTATTAGTTTTTTTTTAAGAAACAAATATGCTATATAAATTCAAATTATATCAAATTAATTATAAATTAATAAATAGTCGTAAAGACATTATTGAAACATTACGTAAATTTAAGACGTTCTCAGGTATAAATCCTATGAAACATACACAGTAATTTAAAGATGTCATACATTTATGATTTTGTATATAATTTTGGCATCTTTCTGATGATTTACATTTAAAAAAAGAAAGCTTTAATTGATAATCTAAATTGATAAAACTACATGTCTCAGTATACTTTTCATGTAATGAAAGATGTAAATCAATAGAATTATAAAACTTTAATATTTAAATTATTACAATTATCATCACGACAAGTTGATAATATATTCCATTATTTGTAGAAAGATGATGGTTTATAGCATTAATTAAAGTAGATAGCAGCGATTAACGATAATAGAAAGTGAACCATTAAATTAAAGACAAAATTAAAATAAATAAATAAATGGTTTAGGTTTAATAGTTTAATAAATGTTTGTGGTAAGCAAGGTGGAAGTTGAGTATTAATAATGTTTTATGGAGAAAAGCGGTATTCTACTTTCAAATTTAAATAATATAAAGTTTTGTTTTTGTTCAGAAATTAATATAAATAATGAAGTTTGGTCATATTATAAGTTATCTGTCTAGATCTGTTCATGTCCAATCACACTGTTACACGTGCCAACCAAACAACCTATGAATCTAGACCCATGTCTAACGCTGTTCACCCGCCAGCCAACCAACACTCATCTCTTCCCGCTTTTCGATCGAACCTACCACCTAGTACTGAAATTGATGTTTTTTAGTCGAGGCTCAATTTAGATCAAGAGCAATATTTGATAGATATAGTCTGTGACATATCTAAGTATTTTTCGTCAAACGAAGAGTAGAGTTAACAATTCCACTCGAAACCTTCATTAATTTTTAGTAAAATTTATTAATCGAACAAAAACGTTTTTTTGTTGTTTATTTCATTTAATTCAATTCAAGTACTATTGTGACTTCATACAATGGACATTTAAAATTAAAAGCAAACTATATAATCAAATTACAACCTTAGGCCATAAATTTTGAGAAAGTATTATCGATGACTTCATGAATAAAACTTTAGTTGATGTAGTTTTAAATGTTCAAATTTGATCCTAGTAGCTTTAAAACGTGATAATCTTGCTCCCTCACAAATGAAACGAAAGGACAAGAACCAAAATGAGCATCTTAAAAGTACAATAACTAAAATGAATCAAAGACAAAAATAGATAAGGATGAAAGTTAGCTTAACAATTAAGACATGTATCCTATCCATTAAATTATATCCGAGCTGACAGGTGATTGTTTGTTTAAACGGAACCAATTAAAAAGAAAAAAAGGGAAAAGTTTATAACTAGAATTTGAAATATACATTATAAAGTAGAGAGAGAGCACATGGGAGAAAGGGAAAAGGGTGTGATGACATGTGATGTAAGGAGAAAAAGGAGAGATTAAACAAAACCAAAAACTAGTAGGCAGTACTGAAATAGGAGTTAACAACATTGGAGCACAGGATCTGCAACACAGTAGTGTTTGTAGGGATAACACAACGAGGAGTTTTGTACTGACTCACAGCCGCTCCTAACGACAGATAATGATCCATAATCTTGTGAAAAGTTCCCTTACGAACTACCCTCAGCTCCAATGCTCCAATGGCATTCACCTTCCTTGAGCTCATGTACCCTGCGTCTAAGAAAGCCCTGTCCAGACAGTTGGAGCACTCCCCCAGCACTTCCCCTTTTGCCTCCCCGCTTATCTCCCAGAATATCACGTAGTGTCCTGGCTCCTTCAACACATCCACGTAGCTTGTGAAGTCCACCACTTCCAGCTTTTCTGCTGCCAGCACGTTCCCGGCTGCCTCCACTGCTAGCTGTAGGTCCTTCTCCGTGTTCTTGTCGATGTTGATGCTCAATAGAAGGTTCCTCCTACAGATGAATTTCAGCTCTGGCGTCGAGTTGTGGAACCCCATTACTTTCACTACGTCTCCTAATCTGTAACGGTACAGCCCTGCAACAACCGCGATTAATGTTTTTGTTACTATCTTGAAAGTAATCTTGAATTCACTGCGGGGGGTAGGTTTGAACTTTGAAGTGGACAATATATAAGACGTCCCCACAACACAAGAGAGAATGATGTGGGAGATAGAATAGGACAAAGCTAAGGGCAGAGAGTGTTCCTGCAGTGCAGACTCCATAAAACTCGCATGGGAAGCATTGAAATAAGTTTGACATTTGATTAACCAAACAACATAACATATGCACAGATGGACTGTGAGTTCAACATAATATTTTGGGAAAACAACTGTCACGCAGTTTCCTGTTTGACTTGCTTGTAGGTAACAAAACAGCGTTGTAGCGTCTAATGTCATGAATTGAGAGGAATTACCTGCAACATTGGTGACGATTATTTCATACTCTTCACCGATCTTGACTTCGGTCAGACCAATCGGCTTGTTTCCCTGATGCTGACCTTGAGCATTCTCCTTTAGCGGGATGAATTCAAAGTATCCGATGTCCGGAAGCACAGCAAAGGTGGCCATTTCAGGGGGCAACATTGGGTTAACGTTTGCTCCAACCCATCCTTCTGAAGAACCATAATCAGCACTCATCAGTGGCAAATGGCCTGCATAGTGCCTCAGTTTCTTCAGGTAAGGCTCCATCGAGCCGGTCATGATCCCATAAATGTACTTTGCATTGGGAAAGAGCTCTGGTATCAGACCATACCAATTACTCAATCCTTCACATTTTCGATAGATCAAATCTGCTAATTCAGGATTTGGTTTAAGCAATTTCGACATGGCAGCACGAATGGAGGGGGCAGTGACCCAACTAGAGAGAACACCATCTCGAATGTTGCTGCAGAGCTCTTCCCATACTTGCTCAAAAGTCCTGAAAGAATGGACAATGCTGTGTGCAAAAGTGGAGAACACAAACTCAACTTCATCCCGGAAGATTAGCCCACACAAGAGATGGCAATACAAAGATTGGTGGAAGTCAGGGCCGAAGATGACTTCATCCGGGCTACAGCATTGCGACTGGATTGCTTTCATCGTGCTTTTAAATTTTGCACTGCGGTAAACGTTTGTCGTTGCAGTTCCGGCAGCCAGACCACCATTAGTTTTGAACTGCTTGCTGCTGTAGATGAACTGCAAGGCTTTTCCATTCCTAAGGGGAACTTCTCTGTAGAACAAAATACTCTCAACACATCAGCCATGACAAACACCAATTTAACACTATTTAGAACTCAAGAATCACGACAGCATAAAGACAACAAACTGAACAATTAAGCAGTTCAGTTCAGACAAGAAAAGATTCAGAGACAAAACCACAAACAATTCCAAGCACAGTACATAAATATTTCTCAAAAGATAAGACTAGAAAAGACAGTTTCATTACTTGTTTCTGAAGGCAAAAGAAGTGCGATATATTTGCATTGTCGTCTCCAACAATTCATCATTGAAGGGAATTAACTTGGGCCTCCCCTTAGTGGTACCAGAACTACAAAACACAACCAACCAAAGATTTCCTTAGGAAAAAAAAAAGAAGAAAACAACAAAATCTCCAATACTATGAATCAAAACAAAGTTTGGTCAAAACAAATATGAAAAAGTACCTCAACGAAATGGTTTTGATTGGTTTTCCAGTGAGAATAGGGGAAGAATCCCCATCGGCGATTCTCTGAATGTACGACTCCAAATCATCATGAGTAACAAGCGGGACACAGTCCTTGAAGCTCTGAGGATCAGTTCTTCCGTTAAGTCCCAAGTTCTGCAAGTACTCAGCCGACCCATTTCCCTCCAAAATCTTCTTAAGCGTTTCCCTCTGAACTCTTTCAGCATCTCTGGTCATTTCCTCAAATTGCTCTATCACTTTTTCCCCATCAAATGCTTCCATTTTCTCCAACATTCTCGTCGGTCACAAACTGTTACAAAACAAAAACTACCGGAGTATTAACGGAGATTAGCTTAAAATCAAACCCATCAAAATCTATAAGACAGTAAAGGGGCTGGAAACTGCTCGATAAGGCAAAGGAAAAAGGTAAAACCCAAAAACGTGAATAACGGCAGGGACCCATAAGATAAGATGAAGGACAAGTGTCCAGTAAATTTGATTTGTGGATTGATCTTTTTTGCAAAACCCAAAAAGAAAAATTTTAAAGTAAGAGAGAATATGGCAAAACTCATTGATAAGTCAACAATTGAACAGCAACTTCTAAGTGAAAAGCAATTACAGCGAGAGGCACTGACTGATTCGATTAAAACTGCCCTCCCAACACGGCGGCCGAAGATCTAAATTATCCGATGGAATTCAACCAAGTCAACTATCGATAAAATTTTCCGTTTCCCAGAAAATAGAGCAGAAACAAAGACGATAACCCAGTCGGTTTAGTATCATTAAACCGGTTTTCAGAACCGAACAAATGGTTTTTTTTTCTTTTTTAAACCCACAATTCAAATATAAAAATTATAAAAAAAATGGTATAGAAAAAGAAAATTAGAGGAGTTCGTCAACGACGATTGAATAAGAACAGATTATGACGATGAATTCGAGCACAACGAAATCACATAATCAAATCAGAATGAAAACAAATATTTCCAAATTATATTTAAAACTGAAGGGCAATCAATAAACAGTGGCGTATTGGCATCATCAATTCCGGCTGAAACCACTCATGCCCTTACACGTTCAAGTTAAGAAATAGAAACACGAAATCAAAGTCCAGTTATAGAAATTACCTGAAACCGAATTTGAAAGAACTGGAAGAGTGATGCAAGAAACGTTTCCGCACAGTCCGCAGCAAGTTCAGTTAGTAAAGGAAGATGGTCTTTCTCTTCTCTGTCCTCCTTGAAAGGTTATAGAGAAGAGAGAGAGAGAGAGAGAGTTACAGAGGTTTTTACTTGGGTTCTTCAATGGAGACTGGAGAGAGACAAGGATGTGGATGCGATGGAAGATTCTAACAGGCGGTCAAATATATATATAGGCGTTACGCTAACGTTTCCACCGGTGGCCGACGACGTCCAAGTACGGCGCCCAATAAAACGCAAAGAAATGACCATTATGTCCTTAGGAATGAAGTGGAATTACCTTCCAACCCTTTATGGCCGGTGGATGCGGGTCGGGTTAGTTTCCAAACCCGGGTTTGGAAAAAGGACGTGGTTTTAATTTTATTTACAAAAATAGCATCTGCCTAATTGGAGCATTTTGAAGGCTGTCCTCCTTTTTACCCCACTTTGGAAGATTAGATTTGGTTTTTCCTTTTTTCTTTTTCTTTTTTGTTTTTTTTTTTAAATTTTCCCCTTATTTAGCAATATTGAAGAAGCTAAAAGCAAAAAAAGAAAAAAAAAAAAGGATAAAAGAAAATCCACCGTATAAATTTGTTAGCAACAATACTCATACACATAGTTTGACACACGGGAGTGTCAGAGTTGGGGCGTGGGAGAATGAAATTGTTAACTTTGCTCGATGTTTTATCTACGAATACTATAAATTTTTTGTAGATCGACAACTAAATAATATCAATTTCATGAATTTATTAACTCTTTATACTATGGACTTTACAATACAACAAATTCTAAAATTCTCTAAAGGTTAAACAATTTTACTTCTAGCCTCGAATGCATATTTAGTGCATTCAAGATCATTTCTAATTTATAAGTGTTTGTTTAAAATTAAGTATTGTTTTAAAAGATTGGTGGAAAGAAATAAGATGAAAGTGAAAATGAATGGACCAAAATAGTATTTTTTAAAATTTGTGCCATTCAAGTTTTGTCGCATTTCAATACGTAAGAATCAAATTAACATATTTTAAAAATAAATGAACTAAAATAAATATGACTTTAAAGTATAAATACTAAAATAAATAAAAAGACAATTAAAATATACTTATTATACTTTGTTTGTGGATGATAATACATGTTTTTTTTTTCTGATTAGTTTGGATTTTTTTAATACTGATGGACTGATGAGAAATTAATGTCAAACTTTAAGGAACAAAATTACAGAACCTAAGTTTAAATTCTTTGACCAAATATGTCACTTTTGAATGACCAAATGAAAATAAATTCAAGTCCATTTATACTTGTCTATTTACAATTCCTTTACCATTTTTCTTTTATCTCCTCTAACCGAATATTTGAATATTCAATCATTTTTATTTTTAAAAATTTTATTTGATTTTTTAAAAACATAATTATTAAAATTAAAAATTAAAAATTAAAATGTAAAAGTAGTATTTATAAACTTAATTTTCAATAACTAAACAATTAAATGATTGTCAAATTAAAACATTAGGAATAAACAAAAACTTAACTAAAATTATTTCAACGTCTCAAATTGTATTTACACTATAATATAACTCAAATGTGAATGTTATTATTAAATTTGCATTTTAGTTAGTCCCGTGATCATTTTCTTAAATCCTAAACCTTAATGAAGCACTTTTAAATATGACAAAAACTTGAAACTATTTATAAAATACAGCAAAATCTATTAAATTCTCTATTAATTCATTTAAGTTTCTTTTCTATATTTTGTAAATAGTTTCAGTTTTTTGCTATCCATAACAATTATTATTTTTTATTTTTTTTAATATTAAAAGTTTTATAGGCTTTTTTGAAAAATATATAACACTTAAACTATTTAAACAACAAATTTTCCAGGCTAAAATCATGTGGTTTGTTTTAAAAAAATGGTAGAATATGCGACTTGAAAAAAAAAAAAAGAATTTATCCCCTTAACCTTCCCGAACTATCCTTTTACCCAATGGTAGTTAAAAAAATTGTGAACAAATTATTCCATTTTTTAAACTAATTTATTGTAGAAAAATCAAAAGATTAAAACATATGTTAATATTACCCTAAAAAAAATATTTTTAACAAATATATCATCGTAAATCGGAGGACTTGACTATATGTATATATAAGAGAAAGAAGTATTGTCGAATTAAAAAAAAATATCATATTCATTAGAAAAAGAAGTGACTCGTGATATATAAGTTAAAGATAACTGTCTCATTAATTAGTATGAGACACTTTACGATATCAATTTATGATCAAAGTGAATATCATACTTTATTGTAAAAATAAGTGAAGTTTTGGTTGTATTCGTAAAAAAGGAACTCAAATATACTTACTTGTAGGATTAAAAATCTGAAATCAACATTCACATCTTATATTTAGAAATTAGATTGATTTAACAATTTTTTATTATTATAATTTAACGATATATTATTATTATTATTATTATTATTATTATTTGTTTAGAACTCAAAGATTGATTTGAGTATTTTTAATATGATAAGTTGAATATAAATATTTGTTACTTTTGGTATTGATAGGATGTGAATGATAATGATATGAAAAGGCTTTAAAAGAGTGATCGGTAACAACTTGTTACACAATATACAAAAATGATAATAATAATTTTTCTTAAGGACAAAAAAAAAAAAAACAATATAATAATAATAATAATTAATAATAAATGAGAGAGAAAGGACAATGAGGGGCAAAGGCTAAAAAAAAGATAATTCATATATATATCTTATTTATTTATTATATATATAAATAGAAAAAGAAAAAAGAGGAAATTGATATTAGAAGGGCGGCTGAGTATTGTGTACTTGCGGCGGCCGCAAATGAAACCATGTCGGCGGTTCTAGTAGTGGTTAAACCCTGTTGTTGTCGATTTCATTTTAACCAAAGATCCCCCAACACTGATATTTTATTTTTATTATTTTTTTTTCTTTTATTTAATTACGAATCATCGTACGTATATAAGTCAGATAATTGTTTCTATTGGTATAATATCTTCTAGAGTGAGACAAAAAACAGAAAAAAAAAATCATTGAATGTTTACGCCCAAAATAGATTATAATGTCATATAATTTGGTGTTATGTTGGTAAGTTTATCGTCCCTAACAAATTGTATCAAATTCATGCTCTTCACTTAATCGTGTAGGCGTGTTCCAATGACATAGTTATCGTGATCTATGATTGAGCTAATCATACAGTGAGTGGGCTTTTAGAAATGGGCATAAGATTTTAGCATCTAATTTTTTAACCAAGATTAACCGAATAATGTTGAAGTTAGTTATTAAGATATAGTTTCATTAAACAATTATTATTTCTAACTATTTAAGAATATTATGTTTGAGTAGCTTGATAATAAACTTTACAATTTATATTCTCTCTTGACCATTGCTTTTTTTAAAAACTATATGACACATAATCGGTGGCGGATACAAAAATTTAGGTGATGGGAGTCGGAACTTGAACTTAGGTCTAGAAGAGGTTAGGAGACAGTTTTACCACTAGATTACCTTATGATATTAGTATTTTTTTAATTATATATACACATAAAGTTAAGGGAGACTCGAGTCCCTTGGACCTATATTAAATCTGTCGAGGCACATAATAAATCATGAAATCCATGAAAAATCTTTATAGAAAAAGAAATAATAATAAAAGCAAAGAACATATTAAAATCTTATTCTCACAAAAATTTGGACGGCAGCTATATATTGGTTACAAGCTTACAAAAAAACAAGAAAGCACATTATGATTCAAAAGTGAATAATAATAATAATAACAATAACAATAATAAACGTAATAGAATGAAACACATATTTTAGAATAAAAATAAAACTTTAATATTTTATTTTAATATAATTATAGTAATAAATAAATAAAACTTTAAAAGTAAAGCCAATTATATTTTGTGGGTTCTTCTCTCTCTCTCTCTCTCTCTCTCACTCTCTATCTCTTACATATATCCCACTTTCTCTTTACTTTTGTCCAATAATAATGCCTTTTTTTTTTCTTTCTATATTTCTAAATAAATAATAATGCCCTTTTTAACCATTAACAACTTGCTTTTATTTATTTATTTATCTTTTTAGGGTTTATCTTCACTCTTAATTTCCTTATATTGTAGAACCCATTATTATCCATTTGACATTGGAAAAAATACTAAAATGCTACCTAAGTCAGTGACATTTAACTATTAGGTGCATTATTTCATTAATACTTCTACTTACATGTCTCCCATACTTTTATTATTTCAATTTGTTCTATGCTTCTAATCCCTATATATTTCCATGTCTAAAACATTTCATTTAAAGTCCAAAGATTAGTATCGATGAAGGATGATCATGATGCATATGTATTGCTTATCTAAGTATAATTTAATTTGTTGTTTTGTATTTAAAGTTTAAAGTTTGATTATCAAACCTTTAATTTGTTGAAAAAATAACGCAAATCATGTAGATGTAAGATGCATACAAAGTAAAAGAAAACGTGAAAATGAGTCACTCCCACTACTACACGTGAAAAAGATTGTGAGATATGAAATGCGTGTGGAAATATTATTATTGATTCGGCAACCTTAACACAACTCAATCGCACATAAATACAAATATTTGAATATTTCTTCGTAAAATAAAGAAAAGATACTTGTGTCACATGTTATTAAAAAAACTTGTGAGATAAATCATGTATGTGGATTTTGGGATAACAATTAATTTATTTTTTAAGATTTAATTAAAAAATAATTATATATAAATAAAATGTTGTATTCACCGTTAATTTTGATGAGATTTTTTTATAGGAACTAAATTATTAAAAAAAAGCATACCATAAAAACTAAATTGCTAATTACTACCGTTAACAAACTAAATTGTTATAAATTTAAAGGTGTAGAGTTAGGGTTAGTTTGAATTGATCTAAGAAAAATTTCAATATTTTTATTTTTATTTAAACACTTTTGATAAAAAAAAACAATTATTCAAAATACACGCCAAAAACTATATCAAGTGATTATCAAACATTTTATTTTTTTTCTAAAACAACTTATTTTTTAAACTAAACGTTCCAGAATGTATTCTAAACACAAAATAACTATAATTTATGAAATAAATTGGTATTACAAAATTATTTAACATTTTTTAAAAAGAAAATAGAGGAAGATCCAAGAACGTCAACTTGGACACTGTTTATTAGGCTCTCTTTCAATCAATTTTCAAATTTAATTTCATTACATATGAATTTTTCTTGTTGTTTGCTTCATAATATTCGATTTCTCTTGTAGATAAATAAAATAAATATAACAAAAAAAAAAAACCTCAAAATCATTAAATGTAACATAACTATTTGGCAGCATTACTAAGAGAAAGAATTATTGAAATTAATCACGACAAAGTTACCGTCACTTTCAAAAGAACTAAGCAAAATTTTCCCTAATTTTTCTCCTCAATTTTATTTTTAATTTAAATATAAATAATCTTTTTTTTTTTTAATTTTCCGACTTAATAGACAGTTTATTATTATATGAAAATGTAAAATTATTGGGTAATTGTGGATTAATGTCCTTTTCTAATGAATGGATAATTAAATTAAAATAACATAAGATGAAGTAATAAATTAATCCAAGGCTTGGAGAAGGAGCAATGGAGGTGGGTGAATGTGTAACGCTCACAAGGGTTTAATTCCCAATGCGAAATTACCGAAAAGGGTTTCTTCTGAGTTCACTTTCACGAGGCCATTAATTAGTACTTGCTTTGACAATTTTACCCTCTTATATTAAAAATTCTACGTGTTGCCCGAATCCCCATAATTGCAAAATTAAGATTTTTGCTCCTTGATTTTCCTTTCAATTATTTATAAATTAATTCATTTTTCACATTAATTCTTAAATAAAAAAAAGAACATACATACATATATATATATATATATATATATATGTAGTTGTCAAATGATGAGAAGAGTTGAACCTTGAAATTAGTGCTTGCTTTTGAAGATCGTGGGTTGCTTAAAGGAATAATTAGGTATTTTTACGAGTAGAGAAGACTTGTTTGTTCTGTCCTTATCTCTATTTAACATCGAGAAGAAGATTTACAAATATAATAAAATTTTATTATTTAAGATCGAAGATAATATCATCTTGTTGTATTTGTAAATATTTGAAAAGATATATAATTTCAACTTTTGGCATCTTAGTTCATAATAAATATCTTAAGACATGTTTAAAAGTTATTATAAAATGGTTAAAGTGACTTTTAATAATTGGAAACTCAATACAAGACATATTTTTATCATTCGACTTTAATAAAATGAAAGATTACATTTCAAAATATAAAATAAAATATTATATTAATTTTGAACGATTAAATACGAGTTTTTTGAGATAAGTTTGATCATAACAAAAAATATTTTAATAATTTAAAAATCAAAATTGCTCCAAACCATCACTTCAGTAGTTCAATTTTTATTTTTTTAAATATGATTTAATTTGATATATTTCTCTATCTTCCAACTGTAATGGAACATGGATGGTAAAACAATGAGTAGTTATAAAGTTTTGGTTTAAAAAATGTCTAGTGTCAGTAATACCTTCATTGATTATTTAACACGTCATTAAACGATATAATAATTTATAAAATATTTATTGTATGAACCACATGCAATTTTTAATAGCTGCAGTTCACAATAAATAAAAATAGTATAAAAAAATTTCATGCTATAGTAGTGCTAGAAATTTCCTTTATTTGATGGTGTGATTTTAAACCGGTAATTTTCACAAAACACAAGTAAATTATTCTTTTACCGCTCATTTTTATTGAAAGGGGTAAAAGTAACCGAGTTTTATAATAATAATTGTATAATAAAGTATAAACCCACCTTTATTGCGTAATTCGATCCCTCGATTTTACTATAAAAAAAAATTCAACTTTGGTCATCAAACAGTTTGAAAACACAACATATTAAACTGAATGGGCTCAACCCCACCATTAGAAATATGATTCACCAAAGTACTGCTCTTTCGTATTTAGTTTTTGAATTTTAAGATTTGTGTCTTTTCGATATTTTAACTTCTAGGAGTGTCTAATAAATTTCTATACTTTCAATTTCTTCCTCAAGTTGACCCACAAAAAAGAAAGTGTACAACGATGTGATGCTCAATCTAGCTACTACATTTTGATGCTTTAAGTCAGTTAGAGAAATGAAGTGGTTATACGTTGAGCTCGAAGTAGATTGTATAACGTTAATCTAGAATGAATCCCTCATGTTTATAATGTGATTTACGTACATTAATAATGACATTAATGTTTTGTACATTATTATCGTAAGTTAGAAGAATAGATGTTAGGCAATCAATTAAGTATCGTGTGTTGTAGCCATTTTGATCTCGCTTTGAAAAGGCATATCCCTAAGCTATCTTATGAACTTTACCCATAACAATATATATAATACACAAAACGTTTAGAGTTCAAACTCCGTAGTATGTTTGTTTGAACCGAAGGTAAAAATAAAAGATTTAGAATAATTTGAAAATTTTACTCTACCTAGGTGAAATGGTTATTTTTTATGTGGTAAATGAATCATATAGTTTTAATTATATATATATATATATATATATATATATATATATATAGAAACACGTGTGAAAATAGAAAAGAAAAGCGTGTGGAGTGAATGGATTTGTTTGTAAATGAGAAGAATAGAGTGAGGCGGTGAGAGAGTGTGTTAGATAGATGAAGAAGAAACATCCACACATCACAACTCTATTCATACAACATTCACTTCAATGCTATGCTACCTTTCCTTCTCTTACTAATACAATTTCCTTCCATCTGATACTAAAACATCCACCTTCCCTCCATATTCTGTCTCTTTCATTCTTCTTCTATCTCCTGTTTTTTACTTTCCTCAGGGCTTATATAAATTGGGGTTTAATACAATAGGGTTTATCACTATTGGATGGGCCGCCCTCCTTATACCCTAAACCCCACTCTTTTAGTGGCCTTTCAAACACAAAACCACCTTCCACAATATCCCCCCTTTCCTTCCCTCTCTCTTTCCTCCACATTCTTGATTTCCATGGACGTCACCGGACACTTGCTTTCCAAGAACCCTCCGGCTACCCCCATGCCCGTCTTGGAGATCAACCTCATCTCTGCCCAGCACCTCAAACTCCCTTCCAACTATCTCAACCCCACACACACCTACGCCGTCGCCTGGGTTCACCCTTCCCACCGCCTCCGTACTCGTCTCGACACCATCGGCGCCCAAAATCCCACCTGGAACGACAAGTTTCTCTTCCGTGTCTCCCCTCACTTTCTTGCCCGCGAAACCTCCGCTGTCTCCATCGAGATCTACTCCCTTGGTCGTTTCTGCGATACTCTCGTCGGTACGGTCCGCTTCCTAATCGGTAACGTCATCGCCTCTAATGACTCTTCCACTACCCCTGCTTTCACTGCCGTACAGGTCCGTCGCCCTTCTGGAAGATTCCAGGGCGTTTTAAACATTGGGGTTATGGTCAATGGGAACTCTGATTTCGCTTCTTTGAATGGGGTTTCTGCCATTGGTTATCGCGATTTGATGGGGGAAAGTTTTAATCGGAGACGGAGGACGAAATCCAAGGTTTGGGGTTCTGAAATTTCTCTTGAATCTCATGATCCAGACTCGCCGGAAATGTCGGATGGTAGTGAATCGTCGAGTTCCTCTGCTTGTTCTCCGTCGGGGAAATTGAATGTGCTTAGGGATTTGAACGCGATTAGGACTTTGGGAGGAACGAAAACCCTAAAGCCATCGAAGAGTTCAGGGTTCTTGTGCGGCTTGGTGATGCAGAAGAAGACGACGACGACGCCCGATCTCCGTCGATCGGAGAAGAGTTTCAAGGTTTCTACGGGATCGCCGGACATGGAAAGGTAACAAAATCCATAATCATAACTCCTGTCCTGTGGTGGAGGATGCGATTGCTCTGAAATTGAATCTCAATTCAATTGTGATTTGTATTCAATAGCTTTCATCGGTACATTTGATTCCAAAGAAATTAAAGAATGGGAGAGATTTTCGAAATTCTTTCCATGGATTTTCTCACTTTGTGCCATCGAAAGAGTTTGACGAACACCTGCAATCCGATTCATTCGTATCTGGCAATTTTATTTTAAAAAAACCATTAAACATAACAAAAATTAAAAAGATGAATATAATTTAGATAATGTCTAAAAAAAAAAACAATAATAAAATATTAATTTCAGTAATTGTTGTTAAATTATTTGAATTTAAAACGAAGCGTAATATAATTAATACTATTTTGACTGTTTTGGATTTAAATAATTGTTATTGGTATTTTTAGTGAGGATATATCCCGTCAGAACATTACGTGTGTGAATAATTTTGCATGGCACGTAACGTTATATTTGCATGGAAACAGTCCACCTAACCACTATACTTTTTCTTTTTTATATATGAAAAATATATATGTAATTTTAATTATCCAATAAAAATTTGTCAATTTAGGATCTCAACTCTCAAAGTTGTACTTTCATGGAAATTTTGTTGTATTAAAAAAAGTTCTTCAAGAAGTTTGCTCCCGTGTTTTTTGGTATACACAATGTTTGATATCCAAAAAATTTTAACATAATGTTTTCATACAACAATTCTAAATGGTAATCAAATTTACCACACATTTGAATTTCCAATCATCTAAGTAACTTTTTCTTTTTTTAGTTTCAAAATATCAAAGAGAAAAGTGGAATCTAATTGGGCAAATTCTAAACATCACCTATAATGTATGGTAGTGTTTGTAATTATACCGTTAAACTTTTAAAATCAAGCCATCAAACTTATAATAACTGTAAAAATTGAACTATACAAATGAATCCTCAAACTTATACAATTATGTAAGTTTGATAATTCAATTTTTAAATTTGAATAAGTGGCTCAATTTTTAAATTTAAAAGCTTAAGGGAATAATTGCAACCATAATCATTATTAGAGGTCTTTTTTTGCAATTTGTCCCAACTTTTTTTTTAAAAAAAAATTAGAAATGAAGGAATAAGTTAATTGCTTACTTTAAACAAATGTAAAAGAAATAAAACAAAAAGTGTAGAATGGAGGATTGAGGAAATTAAGAAGTAAGAAGTACAGATTTTTTTTTTTTTATAAAAAAATAATATTAGAAAGGAACAGATGTTTATGGTGTAATGGAATCTCATCCGTCGAAATCAAAGAACTGAATTGCGTAATTTGCAATTCAATCAGAAACTAATTTTCATGAATTGGAAAGCTAAAAAACGACGCCGTTTGGGTTTGGGAAGAAACAGAGCATGGATAGGGATTAGGGTTCGAAATGAAATGGAATTGACATGATCGATTGATTGATGGGACAAACACCAGAGATAGAATTCATATATATATATATATATATATATATATATATGTTATGTATGGACGTCAATTTCAAATTCTGAGATCGCCGATTCACAAATTATTAACAGAACCTGAAATTTACCTGGCCAATATCTGACGATTTAATTAAACAGCTGGACGGTAGCTGTCTCCGATTTCGATTTCCGGATTTCCCGCCGACTTTGCCATTCCGTCGCCAGCGGCTGTTGTTGCTTCCATCAACAATGACGCCTACGTCGGCGAATCACTCATCCAATCTCAATCTCACCTAACAATAAACAACTCAACAAGATGATGAAAGAAAACACTCCCAATCTTTTTTCTTCTTCGTTATTATTATTACTATGGACTATGGAGTCGTCGGTTTGTTAAAAACAATCACGTGGCGTTATTTTATTGGCTCTTGTTTAATTGAAGTTTCACTTTTCTCTTTTTGCATCCAAATTAAGAGTAAAAATACAATTTTTTATCCATATATTTTCATTTAAATTTTTTTTCTTAAGTCGAGTTTACCCCCTATGCAATAAAAATTGAGTGAAATTTTATTGATATATCTCATAATATGTGTAACGGTAACAATAATTATGACGGATTGATTTATATTTTTTGTTGTAACACATATATAATTACCATAATTATAAAATTGTTTGAAGTATCTACAAAAATTAGTGGATCCTAAGTATTGTCAAAGGCAAATGGATTAGTCATCCAGTCAAATTGCATTTGTTCGTTACAAATTTGATAGTGAATCCCAAATTTCATTACGATTACGAAACACATGCAAAAAATAACAAATGCAATCAAACAAGACTTAAACATTTGAAAAGTGTATAAAAAGAGTAAGATGTTTTCAAAGTACAACAATTTATTGGATATGAAATTACAAGTTTGAACATTCAAATATATCGATTACAACAAATGCATAATTTAACACGTAATTTAAAATTTAGAGACATATTAGAACAAGGCCCATTGTATGTATTTTGTACACTAAAAAAACACGTTGGTTCCAATAATAATCTTATTTATTTTATAACAATCTACAAGTCTAAAAATACTCAAACGTCATTCTAGATGTCCTAATACTCGGACCAAACACACGTCATAAAAAAATTAGCTGCTTTTTTTAAAACAATAAAGAAATTAGTTGTTTTTAATTTATATTTTGAGTTATTGTTATTTTTATTTTATTAAAAAAACTATCAAAAATAAAAGAATTGACAATATATTTATACTTCTTACAAAAATAAAATGTAATTAATTTTTGTCTTTTAGTGATTTATTATTATTATCTTCTAATAACTCTATTTTGGAGTGAGATTTCTAACCACGACAAATAAAATCAATTGAAAAGTGTTGTTAAAGTCACACATTAAAACTTAAATGGTTAGGAAGTTTTTTTCTTCTTCCAATAATTCTTACGAGAAAATTGAAAAATCGGAAAAAAAAACTGGTAAATTCTAATTATTATAAGAAATATTTGGAAAAAAAAAAGAATTAATTTTAAAAACATTATTATAAAGTAGTATCACAATTATCTAGTTATCGTTGACCTAAACTTACTTTGGATCGATGAAGAGCATATTTGATGGGGAAGAAAAATGGAAGGGAGAGAAAGTGATTTGTTAGTGGCATGGAATAGTTTATTGTCATAATATTTGTTTAATTTCCCAACATCAGAATCCTAAGTTAGGTGTTGGCAACCAATGGAAGCTAAAGTGCCAAAAAAACAAATTAAAATGTGTCCTATTTACACTCACTTTTCCATTATTCCCCCACCATTTCTTTCTTCCTTTTCATTCTTTTTATTTTTCTCCCATTCAATTATTCAAAAAAACTGTTTATTATATATATATATTTATTATATTTATTTTAAATTCAAAATACTACTCCAATTACTTTTTACTGTATTTTGTCCACTGCCCCTTCTGTGTATATTTACCCACTTATTGCTATTACCATGGCAGCAGCCATTGGAGTTGGACACACTACTGTTCTTTACGCTTTTACCTTATTTACCCTATCTTCATTTGTTTGGAATCAAGTTAATTCATTTCTGAAATTAAATTTATGTAAACCAAATTCTTTATTATGTGTCAAATATTAAACTTATATACTTCACTCTAATTCATTCAAACATAACAATTTTCAATTATTTACACAAAACCAAAAAGCAATTTCTACAATAAGGTTTAAACTACTTTTTGTTCTAGCTACACCTAAACATCCCTACACCATATTTCCACTTAATTTTAATTATTTATAATTAATTCCATATGAAAAAACAATACTTCCAAAAAAAATACAAAATATAATAAAATTTTAAATTTTATCAATGATAGACAGTAAAATATCAATAATAATCAATATTTATCTTTAATAAAATCTAAAATTTCGTTAAATTTATAAATATTTCAATGTTAGGCTCACCAAACTCTGGAACCAAAACTAAAAAAAGGCAAATTCCGTACATATTTATGAATGTCCACACACACATATTTTATTTATTTATTTATTTATTATTATTGTTGTTGTTGTTGTTATTTTGTTTTAAGTGATAGATGAGATAATGTGTTTTGGGTGGAATGGGGGATTGGTGCTCCAACTTGGAAGTTCAAAGTGCTTCATCCACTAACCCTAAAATCACTTTTCACTTCTTCTTAATCCTCATTTGTTAATGCAATAAACACTCTCTGATTATCTTTATTATTCTTAATCATCTTTTCATTACCTTAATCATCCATTTCTCTCTCTCATTTATTTTATTCTATTTTTAAAATTTTTTCCAAGTGCCCAAAAAAGGCCATTTTAGATATTTAAACACATATGATTTGGATGAACGTGTCACTTTTGTTCTTATTGTCAAATATTATAATTTCCAAATTATAAAGAGAGGAAAACTATCATAATTAATATTATTTTGTTTGTATTTTTGTATTGCTTGTTCCTATTAACACCATTCCATGGATCGCATATCTCTAAGAATATTTTGTAGCTACCCCCCAGTCATTGTTCCTATTAACAATGAAGCAACTTTGCCAAAATCAAACAATTAATACTCAACCCATCGTCTTTCTCCAATTCTTACGATCCAATTCGAGAACAAACAACTAATGATATTCACTTTTTACAACATTTTATAAATTTATGGTGGTATGCATATGTTTGCTTTTTTTACAATGTTTTAAACAATAATTCGTTATGAGTTTAAATTACCGACTCTAGTTTGGAGGTTAAATTTGATATTAATTTATATAACTTTGACAATTTTAGAGTCAATAATATTTTTTTCCTAAATTATTCTTTCACAACATGTTCTAATTGTGTAGTTTTTTTTTTCTTTTTATATGGAGATTTTTTTAAAAAAAAAAAAAAAAAAAAAAAAATTGGACGACCAAAATCAACTTTAGATGGACCAGAATGAAGGAAGGCACGGGCCCTTTGAAAGGGAGAGGATCTATTTAGCTGTCACATATATTATAATTACTCATATATAAAATCCAATTATTAATTATTTTTAATGAGAAAATATAAAATTTAACACTACAAATTTATGTCCACTCAACTAAGCCACTTAAATAAACAATAATTTAGATCCAAACAAACATTTAAAACCATCTTACGTGCGAAGATTATGACATCTAACCATAAGATTTCATGATTAATGATTTCGTTAGACCCAAAAATACACCCATTCAATAATTAATTTAATAATAAACCCATCACCCTTTTTCATGTTTGCTTGTTTTAGGTGGATGAATCATGGTTTGTTAGGTCTTGAAAAGTTAATAAATAAAAATAGAGAAAAATAAACACTAATTTAAGTTATGCCAAAAAATTGGGTTAGAAAATAAGACTCGATCTATTAGAATATGCCATTTTAACGTCGATCGATCTAAGTTAAGTACCGTCCATCAAAAGTTAGAAGTTTGATTGTCGTATTATATAAAAAAACGAGTAGTACATACAGTTTTGAATCACCTTTTTTTTTTTAAAAAAAAAAAAAAAAACATAGGACAACTTTCTTTTGAATAAGTAGTTTTAAAATTATTGTGCCATGCATAAGTACATATAGCATAGGTAGTTTTAAAACTTTCATATCTCTTTTACTTTTTTTCCACCATCACAAAGGCCATTAGGCTAATATCTATATTGATTAGTGTTCAAAATTAATGACCTTACCAAATACAATTCATCATGTTATCAAATAAATAAAACCCCTCATTTATTAATACTATTCAATAATAAATAATAATATTAAATACTTTATTAAATTTTAATAATCATCGTGTATATTATTATTTTAACAGAACCTAAAAGCACTTAAGTGAAATGTAAAAAACGAGGTGTTATGTCCCTTAAAAGAACTTAGGGTTATTCTAGAAGAATTTAATTGAACTTTTTAATTGTGGTTAAAAAAGAAAAAAGAAATAAAAGAAAATAAGTGTATTATTCTAAAGAACATGATGCTTGAAGTTGCCTCTCTTGGTCGGTAAAGTATATATCTAATAAATGCTATTATTTTTGTATTGATAATTTAGAATTTGACAATTTACTATATTTTGTCGATTTTATTTTCAATTTTGATCATCCCTCTAAAATTTAGGTTAGATTTTTTAAATTAAAATAATCCCTAACACTTGAATAAATTAAAAATAAAAATACATCGACTAATTTAAAAATAAAAAATTGAAAATAAACTTAAATAAAAAGAATACAAATACTAAAACAAAGCTAATTCAATATTAAGGATGAAGATCTGTAGTCCAAGAAGGAAGGAAAAAAAAAAAAAAAAAAAAAAAAAAGAAAATAGTGGGGGGGAAGACATCATAAGCACTTTGAAGACATTGTTAAAGCTGAATGTCAATATCATTATTATTCCATAAATTTAAAAATTAGAGATAGAGAGAGAGAGAGAGAGAGAGAGAGAGGAAACAGTAGTGTGTAAATTGGAGGTAAGGTGATGAGAAGCTTAGTATGAATGCAATATCAAACTATTTTGGCCATTTTAGAATGTGACAAAAATCACAAATGTAATATTAACTTTTTCATTTTTTATAAATTAATAATAATATTATTATTATTAAATAAATAAATAAATAAATAAATCCCTCGTTAAAATCTATCGATCGCTTGGAAAACAGGTGCTGGACTGAAACACAAGGGCCTTCTATGGCACAATCCCCACGCTACCCACAAACCCACGCGCTTCCACGCGCCTCTCTCACTGTAAAGCCGCTAAAACGAAAACCGCCTTCCCATTCCTCTTCTCTCGTCTGTCGTTTTTCTTATATCTAAAAATAAAACGAAAGGGGGAAGAAGAAAATGAAATTAACCAAAACCAAAACCAAAACCAAACCTGTACATCCAACTACACATCATCACTCTCTTTTTTCTCTCTACCATGCTTCCTTTCTCATTCTTGGCTGCCAAATCTAGCAACCCTTTCTATCGTTTCTCCCCATTTTTCAAGAAATCTTTTCTTTTCAACCCCATTTCACTGCTTGAATGATAAAGGGCTTGCCCTGTTTCTCACTTCTTTCATTCTCTTTTGCTTTTCCACGGTTCCACCTGCATCTGAGGGTTCTTCATCGAATCTACCCCTACCCCATTTTCAGCTGCCTGCTCAGGAGGCCTTTTACAAGGTTTGTTCATCGTGGGTCGTTCCCATCTGGACCTAATTTTCATTTTCTTTTTCTAATTGTTTTTTTTTTTTATCTGGGTTTTGTTTTTAATCCCTGTATATGTTCATTTGCTGATGGATATAGATATGGATTTGGCTTTTTGGCTTTCTTTTAACGCGAGGTTTTCATATTTGATTGATCCGTAACTCTTCTGTGTTTCACTCTTTACTATCTTTTTTTTTTTTTTTTTTGTTCTAATTTGCAATTCTCTGTTGGGGTTAAGCTTTAGAAGTTGAGATGCGTTTTATTTATTTATTTTGTTTTTCTTTCCGTTTGGAGAAGGTAGAGATTTATGACGATTTAATGTGGACTGGAACTTCTTTTGGAAAACTTCCTTTTAAATTGATTTCCATTGCTCATACCCTTTGCAGGGATGATTAGGGGATTTACATTTCTTAAATCTGTTGTGGCAGTTATTTTCCCTCTTTGGAATTTGGCTTTGGAGATACTTAAATGCTTATACATATATTTTTGAAAGAATATTGTACTCATGAACAGTGTCTCTCTTTTGTTGCTGTCTGCTACTCTGTCTGCCATGCTTTCCTGTGGGTATGTGTATAATGTCGTTTATTTGGGTTCAGATTTTACCCTAATTTCTGGTTTTATAACATCTTTGTTTCTTGTGTATGGTCGCTAGTTGTCTGGGAAGGATCCTTTCTTCGTTTAAGTAGTCTACTAATGTCTGTAATTTTTCCACTTGTTAACCCACGTAGGATTTTTGAAAACATGAGGTATCATATGATTTACGGGTGATGGTTTTACACTAAAGGTTGTGACATGTGTTTATGTTATTGTAACTGTAAAGATCAGCAATTTTATGTAGGATCCCTTTGTTTTAGTCTTGACCACCTTCCTTCTGTTGTCATTTTTATTAAGTTGAAATGTCCTTTTTCCCCTGACATTTTCTTTTGGAAGAATGTGTTTTATAACGTGTTCTTGTTTCAATTCAGAAGACTTGGATTTGTTCATTCCTGCTGCTGCTGCTGCTTCTTATAGTTGGACTACTGTGATCAGTTCGTCATTGGTTTGATCATTCCTTGTTATGGAGGGACAAACATCGTGGTTAAGGCATTGCCACACTGACATGTCAAGAGATCTTGAAGATTTTGATTCATACTTGGATTTTACAAATGAAGGAGGCAAAGAAGCTGTAGCAGTTTCTGTGGAATCAATCTTGCCTGATGACTTGTTGGAACGAATTCTCTCCTATCTACCGATAGCGAGCATTTTCAGAGCTGGTTCTGTGTGCAAAAGATGGCATGATATAGTTAGTTCAAGGAGGTTTTTGTGGAATGTCTCGCATATCCTATCCCAAAAACCTTGGTATTTCATGTTTACGAGCTCCGATGAGCCTATTGGTTATGCCTATGATCCCGTTCTTAGAAAATGGTATGCTATCGATCTCCCCTGCATCGACAAGTCAAATTGCTTTATTGCCTCGTCATGTGGCTTGGTTTGTTTCATGGACAATGACAGTCGAAGTGAGTTACATGTCTGCAACCCCATAACTAAATGCTCAATGAAATTACCAGAGCCCTCGGGATCAAAGTTCTCTGATTATAGTGCACTTGCAATCTCTGTAAACAGGGTTTCACACAACTATACAATCTCTGTTGTGAAATCGAAGCAAGTTCCTGGAAACTTCTTTCAATGGGATATATCAATTCATATTTATGATTCGGAAACAATGATGTGGGTTACCTCCCTGACTGAAGTCTTGACGGGTTGGAGAGGTGGTGACGAGAGTGTGATTTGTGATGGAGTTCTTTACTTCTTAATCTATTCAACCGGAGGTGGAGCACCTGATAACCGCCACGGTCTTGTTACTTATAATATCTCCAACCATTCTTCTCATGGTCTGTTGATAAGAAGCTTTATTCCTGCTCCCTGTTCTCTCACTTGCGGTCGATTGATGAACCTTAAGCAGAAGCTGGTCATGGTTGGGGGAATTGGTAAACAGGATAGGCCAGACATCATCAAGGGGATTGGAATTTGGATTCTTTGTGGGAAGGAGTGGCGAGAAATTGCACGCATGCCCCATAAGTTCTTTCAGGGATTTGGGGAATTCGACGATGTTTTTGCCAGCTGTGGCACTGATGACCTTATTTACATCCAGAGCTATGGAGCTCCAGCTTTACTTACTTTCGACATGAATCTAAGACAATGGAGATGGTCGCAGAAGTGCCCGGTGACGAAGAGATTCCCTCTCCAGCTTTTCACTGGCTTTTGCTTTGAACCAAGGCTTGAGATCAATCCCTGACTCGTTTCTTCTCACAGTTCGTTTTCGTGTGTTTTTATTAACAAGATTGTCTGAAATTTGGTTGATTTTGTTCCTATTTGCTTTATCTATTGAACTGAAGAATCTACATTCCAAGGAAGGAGTATATACATGTAACTGCAGATAAAAGCTGCATGCATATTCATGAATATGAGAATAGAATTCTTTACATAGGAAAATACCAATCAAGTAAAACCTGGTTACAAACTCCGAGAGTAGTTTAAATTCGGTGATTCCTGTCTGCAGGTGCCATTGATGGAACTTCTTTATGCTTTGATCTTCACTTCAATGGATCAGTCTCTGCTAATCTTGAGCACTCTCTAAAACTTTACTACTTAATACAAGTATATCTAATCTGTTCCATGCCAAATCCAGGTTAAACCTAGATTGTAGTTCTAAGCTGTCTTCTAAATTCTCTTTAATGGCATACTCAGGCGCTCAAACCTGAAGTTTATAAATACGCACTTTTGCAGTCCTCTCCAGTTTAAGCTTTTGGGTTTATATAGGTGCACTTTTGCTTGGCTATGTGATTTTGTTTGCCTGTTTATCCTATTAGCTTAGTTACACCTTACAGAGTTTTTTTTACATCAAAATATTATATGACATTAAGAAATGTGCTCATAAGATGGTCGGGATACTGATTCATTCATATATATAACAAAGGAAATTATTATTATTATTTTTTATTTTTACAGGAGATGTCTCATTATTGGAGGAGTTTTGTCTTGTATGAAAGGGAAGTGAGTCCCACTCCCAGCCTTCCAAAACGATGGCAGGTCACTTTAAAAGGGTCCTAAAATACTGAAGCAGGTTCAGTAAAGCATAGAAAGTTGATGCAATGGAAGGACTTTTCTTAAAATTCATATTTTTCAAGTTTTTTAATGGAAGAACTTTTCGGGATATCGATCTATTAAGCTCTTTAAATGGCCTCAGAATATGATTTTCTTACTTATTTTTTCTTTAATTTCTTTTTACCAACTTTATTTTGTGTACATGGCCAAGTTTTAATCCATTCTAAAAGACTTTTTACTTGCTAATATATTTGTGTTTTGTATGATATGACCTTTTTATTATTTACTTGTGGGCATGGGGAAATGTGTGTTTCGAAAGGAAAAGTTACAGCCTTGTGGTTTGGATTCAACTTCCATGTCATCAAATATATACCAATTGAAAAATAATTTAATTGCACTCGATCCAGCATCCTACAACCTCAGCGCTAGAAATTACTTTGACATCATCAAAGTTATACTTAACCACGGACGGTTGATAGAGGAAGATAATTTATAAATAGTTTCATTCAATGATATCAAAAAGTAAATGATTTCTAAATGATAGTTATAATCTTCTTGTGTTCCCATCTGAACTATACACTATGTGTGTTACTTAAGCATCGAAATGTGGTAGCCTCACTACCACACCGGTGAAAAGATTTCTTACGTAGGTAGAGTAATGGACGGAAGGTTAAGTCCACGAAAAGGCTACGAGGACAACAAATACATTCCAGATCCAAGCACACCAACAAACAACATTTTAACTTAACGAGGCTTAGGGTTTGTATTTCGTCAACCCAAGAATCTTGTCCTACCCCGAGCAAGACCCTTAATTCACATCAATATTATATATACGTTTTTATTTTTAAATGTGGTATATATGCTTATTATTACTTCGTGATTGATCTACACCCAAAGAGAAGAAAAAAACCAAACAACAATGTGTTGGCAATGTCTCTTGTATTCACATCATCACATGGAATGTTTGTCCAATTGCCATCTTCACTAAATAAAATAAAATAATCAAACTTTTAATTTTTTTTTTATGACATTGTTTCTACCTTAGCTTCTATTATTTAATTATTTAATTATTTAATTATTTTTTGTTCTTCCCATTTGTCCACTCTTGTTATTCTTTTCGTTATAAACCAAAATTATATATGAAGAAAATCTTTTTTTTTTCTTTTTTTAATTTGGTGTGCTTAGTCTTTTAAAACTATCAACCTTATTTTCAACACATAAAAGCTTAGTTATTTTCACACAAGAAAATTATATACGTATGTTAACATGAAGTTAAATATTATTAAATCACGATTTTATGGACATTTGTGAACATGGAACATACCCCTTACAATAAATCATGTTAAATTACTTGACTAAAAAAAAAAAAAACTTAAATCAATGTTAAATGAAGAGGAAATAGAATGAAGTTGAACAGAAAAAGATAAATTGACGATGTTAAAAGATCGAGAACCAAATGGAGGAGGTTGTATGTTTGTTTTTTTGGTTGAACCAAGAAACATTTTGGTCGAGAATATATTCAATGGTAGAAAGGACATGTGATATCGGAGTAAGGAATAGGGAGAGGAGTAGCTAAGAATGTACTTAGAGGGGAGGGGGACAAAGGAGGCACCTTGGCAATGGAGATTTGATTTAGTGTAGGCTTCCTTAAAATAGGAGAGTTGGTTAGAAAATGCCACAACTAAATGTGGCGCCAAAAACTGTATTTTCCCCTGCAATTCAATCGCCTCTAACCTCCATTTCTGACACATCCTTCATTCATTCCATTTCCAAATCCCCTCAATCAAACCTTTCTAACCATTTCAACAAAAATCAACATTATCCCTCTCTCACTCTCCCATTTTCTTCTTTTATCTCTTCCTCCCCCTCCATGGCACCCTCATTTTCTCCACCCATCAACCCATTCTTCTTCTGACAAAGGTATAGGTAATCCTTCCCTTTTCATCATTCTGTATTCTGTCTCTGTCTCTTTTTTTCTACCCTTCATTTATTGCCTGTTTGCTTTTCTTTTTTTGTTGTATGATTCAACTGCTTAAATTTCTCAAATGGGGTTTGGTTGGTTTACATTTTTTTTTTCTTTCACATACTTCTTGTTTGGGGTAATCTGGTTTTCTCAGACCCCTAACGAATCTGGGTGTTTTTTTTTTTTACATCTGTTTGTAATTTTATCTTGGGGGCCTATATCTCTGTAACGTTTGAGTACCTCAGAGCAGTTTGGGGGCAGCAATGAAGAGGCCCCAGAGCTTTTCTGGCTATGGTGGCCCACATTTTGAAAAAATAACCTTTGCATAAGATGACCCAGAATTTCTGATGCTTATAATACAATAGTTGGAGATAAAAGATAATTCTCAGCTTTTGAGAGATAGCTGGTTAAATCTGAGTAAGGCTTCTTTTAGGCGACAAGTACTTGTAAATATCGTAAAGGACAAAAGAACTAAACTGAGATAGATGTCATGGGAGAGTGCAAAATCATTAACTTGATGTTTTATTATGTGATTTAAGTGTTTGAGGTTGTGATCCTATCTGGGTTATATGCAAAATAGAAAATGACCATCATTTTTTACCCTGTATTTGTATATGAATTTAGCTTGTTCTCTAGTATGGCTTTTGTGAAGATTCTGGAGTGCCAAGAATTTATCACTAACTCTTACATCTGACATTTGACATTGGTGTTTTTTTTTTTGGCTGATTCTAGTTGAAATCAACTTGGAAATTCAACAATTACAGGATTAAGCAAGGGAATTTGGGCATCGATCAGGTTTGTATAATTGCTCTATAGAGACGGGATATTTTAAGACACTAAATGCTTGATTTCAAGTCTTATTGCGAAGCAAGCTATTCTATATTACCCAAAGAGTAATATTGATGATTTCAATCACGGTAGGCTTTAGAAAGATTCTCACTGGGCAATTTTGTTTAATACCACAATCCCTGTTCTTGACCAAGGACCTTTGTTTCGATATCATTTGGACTGCTTATAAGTGATTAGTTTGTGAATCATATTAAAGTTTCTGTTGCAATTGTTTGTCCTTGAATAAGATTTCTCTGTTGCAGTGCAGGGTAGTTCATGGAAATGGGGAGAGGGGAACTCTCACCACAGGACTTCAAAGCCACTAAAAATAATTGGATTCAATATACAAAGAAGAAGAATATACGTCTTCCTCAAGGCTCATATACTGACTTCGAGTGGAAAGACTATTGTCCTGCAGTTTTCAGGTTCTCCTCCCTCAAAAACTTAGTAGCTATTTTAAGATGGGGGGAAAAAGGCAATGGAATTGTTTCAAACTGGCTTTGCTTGAAACTAACTTTTTTGGAAGGGGGAAAATAGTCATTAGCTTCATTGGAGGCAACCAATCAAGGTTTCTTGTGAATAAATAATAACCAAAACCCAGAAGAGCTATCTATATTTTGTGAACCCAACCCCTTAACGTCTAACATTTTTAGAAAACCCAGTAATCTTAAAGCTAGATGAACTTGAACTCTGACAGTTTCTATTTTTTGTTCTTTTTTCATTCAGAAATATACTAGAGCTAGAGAAAATAGACTATGCTGACTATATGTTGTCTGTTTGTGGTGATGAGACCCTAAGAGAAGTTTCTTCGCCGGGAAGAATTGGCAACGTGATATTTCTGTCAAACGACGACCGATTCGTGATTAAAACTCTGCGAAAATCTGAAGTCAAGGTAAGATTATCCCCATGCTTATTCAAGAATGACTGCTTGCTTTACACATAAATAGAATTCAAGTTTTCCAACCAGAGATTTATACCTGAAAAGCTGCTTTTCCCCCTTGAAACTTTCTACCCTATATGTTGAATTTAGAGCGTGCATTGAGTCCTTATTTTAGCTCAACACGTGATCTCAGGTTCTCAGGGAGATGCTTCCAAAGTACTATCGACATCTAAATAAACATGGGTTTTCTTTGTTAACTACGTTATATGGACTTCACGTAGTGAGACCACTTGGAGGTATTAAGGTGAAAATTTCAGTAACCCTGGTATCTTATTGTTTTGAAAACTTACTCCTGAAAATGTGTGTGTGTATATATATACCGTAAAGTTCTTACTAGCAATTAAGGCTCGTCCTAAAATTACTAATCAACAATTCCAGAATCCCTTTTCTTTAATATATGTTCCTCTCCTCTTACAATATATTAGAGGTTTGTATTTAGGTCCTTCCTTTTGAGCTTGTGGTCTTAATGTATATGTAGGAAAACAAAGATAAGCACCTCTGCTATATGACCTCTCATAGAATTGCCTTTTCTAAGCTTTGATGAAGAGGTTCATCTGGAAGAGTGTAATTCATAAATTGTAGAGAGATTGTGTGTGTAATTTTCAATATTCTGGAAGCCCTATTTCCAAAAGCTCTAGCTTTCATTTGAACTAAAGCATAATGTGATACTTTCTGAATGATTATTCAGAGTAAATTTGAGAATGGAGAACATGGCTTTTTATTACTCTTTCTACGTGAATTTTATGCTCGTTTAATTGGTTTATGTTTTCACAGGTTTATTTTGCAGTCATGTCAAATGTATTGCAATCAGATTTGCACTTGCATCGCCGATATGATCTCAAAGGCTCGTCAAGAGGTCGAAATTTCAATAAAGTGATAGTCCATGAGGAGATAGTATATAAGGATATAGATCTTGATTTCTACTTTTACCTGGAACCATCACTCCGTAACAAGATATTGGCGTAAGCCCATTGCTCCAATGCTTTTTAAAATGCTTTAGGATGATTTCTCATCTTCATAAAAATTCATCCTAAAGAAGTCAGCTTTCGCTGTTGGAAAGCTATCTTCTCAACACTTTTCTATCCGCTATCTGTGCCTGCGGCATAGTTTTAAGAGTGTTCTTGTTCCACTTTTGTTTTTCTTTTCAGGCAACTCAAGTATGATTGCGAGTTTTTGGAGGCTGAGGGCATCATGGACTATAGTCTCTTGCTTGGTGTACATATAGATGCCTCCTCGCGTCAAGGTATTTCTCTCCCTTATCTGTCAGACGTGTGTTCAATTCAATTCACATACTAATATTTGGAACTCCTTTTTTCCTTTTTCTTTGTGACATCTTCATCTGAAGTAACTCTAGGTTATTAAACTTATACCAGGGATCGTAAAACACTTATTATATAAGGCAGTCTGAACATTACTTTTCAGGGTTCCATCCAGGCTCATTAGACAGGAGAAACTCTGTTTCAGGAACGAGGACTGGTCCAGTTCATGATAATGCGGACTTGACTCTCGCTGACATTCTTAAACATAATGGCAGGTATCCACCATCAACCTTTGGTTCTTCAGGTCATTCTGAACTCTATTTAAGAGGAAAAAACAGCTCGTTTCCATTAATATGACCTATTTGGTGAATATGAACACAACAGCTGAACTGAATTTTAGCCAGAACGGCTTATTTTGAACTAGCCATGGTCTGCTTTCTAGTTTAAATGTATAATACATGCCAATAATTGTCTGTTTATCTCATAGATGTATAATGAAAAAAACAATATTTTAACTGACAAATGTGTTGCATACTACAATATCAGGTTTGGTGCAAAGCTTCCTGCTAGTGCAGTCAGGACGCCAAGGAACGAGATGGGGATTGTTTCATCACCAAGTAGGGTCAGGGTGCCAGAGTGTTACAATGTATTTCTATACTTTGGAATAATAGACATTTTCCAGAACTATAATGTTATAAAGCGGCTCGAGCATGCTTACAAATCGATACAGTATGATTCAAAGTCAATCTCAGCCGTGAATCCCAAAGTATATTCTTCTCGCTTCCAGGATTTTCTTGCCAAAGTATTTCTAGCAAGAGAATCAAATAAAAACTGGTGAGTCTCTTTACCATTGTTCATTTACTTGTTCTAAAGGAAACTGGACAATCCATATTCATTTTTTAACACTGGCTTTGGGAATCAACATCCATCTTATACGATCATTTTACAGGAATTTTGAGTTTTGATCCATTTCAAGTAAAGTCAACCCAGTGGGAGAGAAATCAACAATAAGTTATGTTTGTTCCTTACCCACATCATGATTTGCAAGTCATAATGTATAGGAAGGAATTGAGGGTCAGGTAGGAGAAGAGATTGTTAGCAGAGACAAATATATTGCAGCTGAATATGAACAAAATGGAGCTCCATTGTTTCAGGAAGAGTCAGAGAGGTTATTAGAAATGGCTCAGGCGTTATATTTTGATTCATAGTAGAGTTATAGTAAAACATTTAAACTGTTTGTGTTATTTGCCTGAGATTTCTTAACTTTATGGCTCTATTGGCCTTGTTTTGAATTCATTCTATGAGGAAGTGTATTTATGACACGAGGAGCAAATGGATTGGATGAAATGTGAACTGAAAAAAAAAAATTAATAGAAGAAGGGAGTTCGAGATGGAGAAAAACCCCATTTGCTCTTTATATGGGAAAAAATCAAGCAGCAGTGGGAAATGTGAAAACCAGTGCTCACTTTTTCAACTTTCGTTTGAATCTGTTTCTTAGTAATACTGCTTGATCAAAACTAGCTGTTTCTACACAAAATAAAATTCTAACCGTTGCAAAAAAGGGCTTCTCCAGAAATGGAAATTTGTAAATAAGGTGCCTTTCTGCCTTCTACCCCACCATTGACTCTATAATTTCCATAAAACACACAGATCCGAGATCTCTCTCTTTTTCTCTGTTTCTTTCTTTCTTTCTGTTTCTCTTTTAAAGGGAAGATCCATATACCAGATTTGCCTCACCCGTCTCCATTAAATAGTTAATACCTCTTCATTCTTCCTTCTCTATATAAAGGGTGTTCCTGTGAGTGAGTTTATATGCATTGCCTCCACCGATTGAGACGACGGGGGAGGGTGAGACAGGGCGGCGATGGAGCTCCCTTTGATTCAAAGAGAGGGTGGGAAGAAGGTGAAAGGAAGTGCTGCGAGTTCATGAATACCTGTGGGGTGCCGCTCATGGCCGCACCTTCCAAAGGTTTGCATGCGCTCGGAGCTGTTCTTACCTTCTCTTTTCCTTTATTGGATTGAAGGGAGCTCCTCTTAATAACCCTTTCTTTTCTCTTTTCTCTTTTTTTTTCTTTTCTTATCTATCGTTTTCTTTCTTTAATTTTTTTTTAAAAAAAAATGATTTATTGTTTCCATGTAAATTTACTATAATGTTTCTTTTGAAATTGTTAAATTAAGTAATGCTTGAAGATTATTGAAAACTACTCTTTTATGGTAGTTTTATTTTACCCTACTGGAAAATGGTAACGATCCATAACGATTTCTTTTGTTTGTGACGATTTATTCGAGGTCGATACGATTTGTATTGATCGATAGTGTCTTGTGTATTAAAGAGAAAACGACGGTTAAGTTTTAATGAACGTCAATTATTATCGTTGATCAATTACGATACGTGTCTTAATATAATTTATTGCTTTTTTGCTCTTTGAAATTGTTGTTTTCGGAAAGTTTATTTTTGTGTGGTTTTATTTTTAATGTCGTAATGGTTGGATAGCTCAAAAACGTTAAATGTTATCCTTGTTTTTCAAAATAAACTCAACAAAGAGGATATCTTAAATGTATTCATTAAATTGTTTCTGTTTAATAATAAATTATTGTTAATAATTTTTCTTGATTTAATTTATTTATTTTTATAGAGAATGAGAAGTTTAGTGAAGATGTATGTAAAACCTTCTGTTTAAAGAATCAATTATGCAGATTGACGTGGAGAGTGTGATGAAGGGTTTAGGGTTTATGGTTAGGTCGTGTTGGTGGAGGTGTGGTGTTTCCGTCACTATCAATTAATCACAATTGGGCGAAGATTGAAGCTTTTTTGGGTGTGGTTGGGTACGCGATTTTGGTCACTTCATCTTTTGGGTTACAGAGGATAATGCAAATCTTTTATTTCTAGCTAACTCTGTTGTATATAGATAATCACATGTACTGTCAACGTTTGTTCTAAAATCAAACATTATGTACTCAACAAATAAATTTCCATTTACTAACCATTTGGGTTTGAGAGAGGAGGAGAATCAAATTTGTGGGATGAAGAACGAGAGAGGGAGAGGATCTTACGTGAGAGTCCTATTTAGGTTTGTTCCAATTGTAATGAGTTTACATGCATCAATTGTAATGATCCCCAATTGTAAATGGAACGAGATTTTACTTACTAAAAATTGATGTAACTGTAATGTGTGTGTGTGTTTTACATGCATCAATTGTAGTTTATACTCAATTGCAAAGAGAATGAGATTCTACTTACTAAAAATTGATGCAACTATAGTGTGTGTGTGAGGAAGAGAGGTCTTATCTGAGAGTCAAATATGGAGATCCAAACACCTATCATTTGTAATCAAAATTGTCTCAATTGTAATATGAGTTTACATGTATCAATTGTATTGATCCCCAATTGTAAATTGAACGATATTCTACTTACTAAAAATTGATGTAACTGCAATATGCGTGTCTGTCTGTAAGTGTGTTTTACATGCATCAATGTAATTATACTCAATTGCAAATAGAATGAGATACTACTTACAAAAAATTGATGCAACTATAGTTTGTATGCGTGTGTGAAAATTAAGAAAATACATAATTTTTTTAAACCATAATATAGTATTTAAATTTCAATTTAGAAAACAAATAATTTTTAAAAGATATAGAAAGACACCATCTCCAAATAAATACATTAATAAAACAACAATGTTCAAACAAAATCTAGTGCTAGTTATTTATAAGATGATATTATTTGATATTGTTACCGATATTGATATTCATACGAATTACTAATATTGATAATGATATAGATTACAAATATTGATATGGTTCTCGATAAAATTGGTATATGATAGAAAGTTGGTAAGAAAATATGATAAAAAATTGGGGGAACAATAATAAAATCTTATAGGATTCATAGAACAATGAACATCATCGATATTTATGTCAAAACGAGGAGTTCGATAGTAATTTACATGCAATTATCTCAAAATCGAATCTTTCTATTGCACATTAAAAAGAATCTGCAACTATGGTTAAAAAAGAAAATTAGAAGTTAATAATAATTTGAATAACTTGTAATAAAAAAAAATGGATCTGTTAACAATATACATACAATAGAAAAACATACAAATATATAGGTAAAGAAACTATTAAACAATAAATATATAGAACAGAAAAAAGAGTGAAAAAAAAAAAAATGAAAGAAGCAAAAACCCTGGAAAAAGAAAAAAGAACTTGGAAGGAAAGATTTATATGGGCTTAAGCTTGGGCCTAGCCTACATGAGTATGTCCCAGATCGTACCAATAGACTTGGGCTGAGCCATCATGAGCTTGGGCCGCACGGCCCATTTTTCAACTTACTTAATTATTTTTGCTACCAAACTTAGCATTTACACCATGCTTAATTTTTAAAAAATATTATTGATCCTTGTGATAGACTACAATAGACTATTTGTGTATATTATGATACACATAGATACATGTAGTAATCTATCACAGACCAAAGTCAATATTTTGTAAAAAAAATAGTTTATTATATGTGTAGTAATAATAATAATGGAAAGAAAAAGGAGATTAGATGGGGGGAAATAATTAATAATAAAAAAAATAATAATAATGAAGGGGAGAAGTAAAAGAGTAGTGGGAGGAATGGGAGTGTGTTAGGGACAGGTCATTGAGAAATTGATAAATCCAATCCACTTTAAGGTGGGAAATTGTTAGGAGCGCCCTGCCCTCTCTCTTATTCCCAATAACCAAACAAATTGCTAACAAACGATTTTATTAATTTCTTCATCTTCAAAGGTGCTTCCTTACCGCTTTACTTGTTCTGCTTCTCTCTCTCTTAAAAAATTCTCTCTCTCTCCTAACGTTTCTCCATTGCTATGGGCTCAATCCATTCCTCACTATCCTCCTTCAAACTCAAATGTAGCGTCTTTCCATTCTTTTAGGCCTTCCAATTCTTTTTTGTTTTTTTGGATTTAGGGTTTTTTTTTTCTTTTTCTGTTGGTTTTTGGGGGTTCAGTTGGGGGTGGGAGAAAGATGAAGGATTTGAACTCTGATATTTTTGACCCCACCGCCGGGATGGATTCTGATTATTCTCGTGCTTCTTGTGCTTCCTCATCCGACGCCGATTTTGGTTTTGCTTTTAACGATAGTAATTTCTCTGATCGGTTGCTACGGATTGAGATTATGGGGGAACCGCCTGAGTCCCGTCCCGATTCGGTTGGATGTACTAGCATCCTCGATTGGGCCAGACGGAAGAGACGGAGAGAGGATTGCAAGAAGGATAACGGTAAAAATCTTGCTTTTTCAGTTTCTTCTTTGATTTCCCTCTCATGATATTGCCTCTGCTTGCTCGTTCGTTTTCATGGAGATATATTAGACCCGGGGGGAGGGGGGGGGGGTCAGGAGGAGATAATCAGGAAATGAAAATGTCATGATGATCGGGGGAAAATGATTGGGGACCTAAGGTACATAGTTGTTTAGGTTGTTTTATTGAACTTATGAACTCAGCGACGCTGGATTTTACATTTTGACGGGTTTGTATGATAGAGAAAAGCTGCCACAGCAATGAATGATATACATCTTCAAGGAATGCTTTTATAACTCCTTCATTATATGATTTTCAGATACAATGAGCCTAAATAATTTGAGTTTTCATAATTTTATGTCTGTTTTCAGTATATGAAAATGAAACTACTGTTTACCTGTGCTCTGGTTTGTTTTTCTGTTGTTTTGATTGAACTGGCCTGTGACCAAGCAAGTTTCTTTATTGAGCATGTTTTGCTCTGTAGACATCAAACTGACTATTAGTTTTATGTTACATTGCCATTAATTGGACGTGGGTATTGTTGAATTGCACTGAATTTCAATTATTGTTGTAAATGGCCTTTTGTGGGTATTCCCTGTGCATTTGGTTCCTTTTCTTGTTCAGATTTTGTTTTCTTTATAATCAACTTTGCTTGCAGTTGTTGATCTAAACGGATGCCCCGAGGAGCAAGTTTTAAATGGAAGCCAACCTGATATGGACGACGCCATACCTTGTGACAATCTAGATGATGAACCTGCTCAAATGATTGAGGAGTTACATTCAGGTATAGAAAATCCTGCTGAGGAGGCCAACTTATTGGTGTTATTTTGATCTCCTCATTGCTAATGAGTTTTCTTGAATTTTTTCTTCTGCATGGTTCAAATCCTTGTGTATGCGTATTTAGTGTTTATCAAAGTTTTTTTGTGTTATGTAACATACTCTAAACAAAATGGTCAGGATCACTGAAATGGAGTTGACAGGCTATTTGTAATCATTAGATTACAAGAATAAGATGTCTTCAAATTTTCATGTACTGCAGGTGATGAAGCTGCAAATGGTGACGAATCAAGCTGGGGGATGGATTGCTCTACTGTTATTAAAGTTAAAACGCTGCACATCAGCTCTCCAATTTTGGCTGCCAAAAGTCCTTTTTTCTATAAGGTAAAAGCAAATATGTATTTATACGATTCAAAATATCTAGTTTCTCCTGCTGTTATATTTTTGTAGTAACTGTCATCTATAATGCCTTCTCTTATCTAAGAATAATTTCCTGTCTAGCTGTTCTCTAACGGGATGAGGGAGTCTGAACAGCGGAATGTGACCTTACGAATTACTGCCTCGGGTAAACAAACAAAATTTCACCATCTTTTGTCTGTATGTCCTTTTATTTGTTACAGGCCAGTGACCACACTTGTTATAATTTGTCTTTTTATTCCTTCTATCAAACAGAGGAAGCTGCGCTAATGGAGTTGCTGAATTTTATGTATAGTAATACCCTATCTTGTAGCACTGCTTCGGCTTTGCTCGATGTGCTTATGGCTGCAGACAAATTTGAAGTCGCTTCATGCATGAGGTATTGCAGCAGACTTTTGCGAAACTTGCCCATGACACCTGAGTCTGCGTTGCTGTATCTAGAGCTCCCATCCAGTGTCTTAATGGCTGAAGCAGTTCAACCTTTGACTGATGCAGCAAAGCAGTATCTTGCTGCTCGCTACAAGGACATTACCAAGTAAGTTTTCTGATTCTTTCCAGTTATACCTAGTCTTCTAATTTTTCATTATTTTTTATTCCCCAACCTTTGTTTGTGGTGGTGGTGGTGGTGTGGAGGGTTAGGTGGAATGGGACCTCGCAAGCCCATTGTTCCCTTTAGCAGAAATCATATATTTCTCAACATAATTGTAACCGTGGAAAAATATCAACTACATCCCAAATGTTAGTGGTATGTGGTTGTCAGGATTAGGATACCACCTAAAAAGAAAACTTAACATATTGCAATATCAAGAGAACTTACCATATAACCCATAGCCCTTCGTGAGGGCTATCTCTCTCCCAAAGTCCAACAATGGAAATTCTCTCCAAAATTAACCACACCCCAAGAACACCACCTTATTTATAACCAAAATCCTCTACCTAATTATCACAATACACCTTACTAGTATCATAATCATCTTACATATGTACCCCTAACTAATACTCTCAAAGTGGTAGTGCTTGATTTTGGACCTTTAGTCTTGCCTTTTGTTTCTAAAAGTTTGATGAATGGAGTTGAATATTCCAATTATTTGCTTCTTGATTTCGTGGTTAGTGTAGTGTTTTCTTCAACTAATCCTTTGTCCTCTTTTTTGGGTCTTTTATATACTTCTGGGTTTTGGTGGTCCCACCTCACTAAGAAAGTTGGTCTTAGTTAGCAAGAATTTTTCATTATGAACCTAGTTAGGTGGCCAACTAATCACCTGCAAAATAACAAAGAACATACACCCAAAACAGAGGATACGCTTCCAAGTTCGAATGCACTGGTGATATTGAGATTTCTTCAATATCCAGTGACGATATATACAGCAATTATGCAATTTCAACAAGTTTAGCTAAGAAAAACATTTGTTTTGTGGATTTTGAATCTAATTGTTAGAATTTGGTATTTGACCAGGTTCCAGGACGAGGTTATGGCTTTGCCTCTTGCAGGAGTGGAAGCAATACTTTCCAGTGACGATCTTCAAGTTGCATCAGAGGATGCAGTATACGACTTCATCCTGAAGTGGGCTAGAATACAGTATCCAAAGTTGGAGGAGAGACGAGAAGTGTTAGGGGCTAGACTTGCTCGTTATATTCGATTCCCCTTTATGACATGTCGAAAGCTTAAGAAAGTTCTGACCTGCAATGACTTCGATCATGATGTTGCTTGCAAACTTGTGCTTGAGGCCCTTTTCTTTAAGGCAGAGGCTCCCCACCGGCAGAGAATTTTAGCTGCTGATGAGGCATCTACCTCAAACCGCCGCTTCTTCATCGAGAGAGCTTATAAATATCGTCCAGTCAAGGTTGTTGAGTTCGATCGTCCTCGGCAGCAGTGTGTGGTATACCTGGACCTAAAGCGGGAAGAGTGCACAAATTTGTTTCCGTCGGGTAGAGTGTATTCTCAGGCATTCCACTTGGGTGGACAAGGATTCTTTCTTTCGGCTCACTGCAACATGGATCAGCAAAGCTCATTTCATTGTTTTGGGCTTTTCTTGGGAATGCAGGAAAAAGGATCAGTATCTTTTGCAGTTGACTATGAATTTGCTGCAAGATCAAAGCCAACGGAGGAGTTCGTGAGCAAATATAAGGGCAATTACACGTTCACCGGAGGCAAGGCGGTTGGGTATAGAAACTTATTTGCAATACCATGGACTTCTTTCATGGCGGAAGATAGTCACTACTTTATAAATGGAGTCCTTCATCTTAGAGCTGAACTTACCATCAGGAGCTGAACTTTCATGACCACAATAAGGTTGATCTGTTCTGTCCCTAAAGTATCCAAGGGGTATTGTTCTCAATTCTCTCGGGTCTAGGTGTCTAACCATCTAATTTTTGTATGCCTTTCTTTTCCTTTGGGCTCATCTTTTGACATCGTTCCCCCGACGAAGGCGATGTGATAGTAAAGCTGTTTTATTACCGATACTTGGCTCTCAAGTATGTTATACCAAAATCTCTCTGGATGTTGCTTTACTTTTCTTCTCCATACTTCTTAACGTCAACATTTGTAACCTGGAATTGTGGTACCCTTAGATCTTTGAAATGTATTTGGTAGCCTTAGAAACTTGATTGATCTATTGTTATTGTTATTATTATTATTATTATTATTATTATTATTATTATTATTGCTATTTGTTATTACTACTATATATATAGCAACATGTTCACTTCATCTTCATCGGTTGTTTTTCTAAGCACGGTGGTTTTCTTTTGCATGCCTATTTTCATTCATTGTATGCAGTATTAATCTCTAATAAAATATTGGTAAAATAACTTTTTGATTCTTAGTTTTTGGGTCTAGTTCCTATTTAGTGTTTAGGTTTTAAGATGTTACAATTTTATACTTTAAATTTTGAGTTTTGTTTTAATTTAGATTTGAAATTCAATATTTACATTTTTATTTTTATTTTTTCTTGAATATTCACTTACAATTATTGATTTCAATGTTTATTGATTAATTTAAAGAAATTATGAAATAAAATTTTAAGTTAAATCTCAAAAGTGATGAAAACTTGTGAAACTTAATTAATTATAATTTATTTAATTAATTTAAATTCATAAAATTTTAAGTTAATCTCAAAAGTGATGAAAACTTGTGAAACTTAATTAATTAATTTAAGTTAAATCTCAAAAGTGATGAAAACTTGTGAAACTTAATTAATTATAATTTATTTAATTAATTTAAATTCAT
>JBBPDJ010000020.1:1481147-1576551 GCA_037974625.1 Cucumis cinereus
TATTTTTATAAATATTTTTAAAA
This sequence comes from Cucumis cinereus, assembly GCA_037974625.1. Lineage (NCBI taxonomy): Eukaryota > Viridiplantae > Streptophyta > Magnoliopsida > Cucurbitales > Cucurbitaceae > Cucumis > Cucumis cinereus. The sequence continues at coordinate 1,481,171 of JBBPDJ010000020.1, forward strand.
CCACTCTATTTTTCTAATTATTTTTTCCAACAACATTATTAAAATAAAACATCCCTTTTTAATTCATATACCCCATAATTTTTTTTTTCAAAAGACTAAAAAAAATAAAAGATATATTTGATGGGCGTGAATGAAGGTGACGCTGACGTGTACTGTACACTAATTTTCCGTTTCAAAAGTTCTACTTGTATCGTTACACGTGGAGGCAGACAAAGATGGTTAATAATAGCTGCCACTTCTCAATATGAACTGGAACCAGCGGTCAATTGTCCTGATTCAATCAAAAGCGGCAGGTGGGGGTTAGATTCGTCATTTTCTTTCCTAATATCAGGGGCATTCTCGGTAGAAGAAGAAAACTTAATTTTGACCCGTAACCCCAAATAGTATTTTATTTAAAAATTTAAGGGGAGTGAAAAGGGTAAATGAAATCCGATCTCAACCATTTGCTTCGAGTCCACGTCAATTTGGGCCCCACATAAGGTGAGCCGAACGTCTGTTGGACACGTCACACTGTCAGTAAAGATGCTTCATCTTATTCGTCTCACCGTTGAAATTATTAAAAAAAAAAAAGGAAAAAGGGGAAATTAAATATATTCAAAATAAAGAGGTTTCTGCCACGTAAGATCCACTCCCTCTCTCACAAATTGGTTTTATGTGGCCGACGTGAAGCACACGCAGCCGTCGATTTTATGCTACCCAATCAACGGTCTTTAATATTCGGGTTGTTTAATCATGCTTATATTTTTTTCCGCTTTTCCACGCCTGCGTTGCGTCATAGCCCTACCATGCCACGTAAGGGCAGTGATCTGGTGATAAGGGAGGAAAACAGAAAATGAAAAAAAAAAAAAAAAAAAGAAGCTAAAACGAGGTGTTATAAAACTATAGAGAAAAAGACAAGGTTTTTTTTTTTTTTTTTCATTTATAGGAAGTTTGACAAAATTAGAATACATCACTTAAGAAAAAAATGTATTTTCTACCGAATTTTCAACAAATGGATGGTAGTGGTTGAAAAATATATAATAAAATTCGTGTTTTAGAGAGATGTATTTTGGTAGTCGTTTTCAACTCTTTGGTCAACTCATTTATATGTGTATTTACAAAAAATGTATTTTAATAATTGATTAAAATGTCTTGTTCTTCTTAATCATTTTTCATAGTACGTTTGAAATGTATTTTTAAGTGTTTAGTTTAAAAATTATATTATTTTTTTTAAATTAAAATATTTAACATTTGCTCAAAATAGTTTTTCTAAGGTAGTTTAATTAATTTTTATTAAAAATGGTTGAATAGTAATGAGTTTCCTGAAAATATTTTTTTGATTTTATTTACTGAATTTAATTATGATTTGAAGGTCTGTTTTTTTCTTTTTCTTTATACACTATTTTAATTATATAATAAACCCTAAAACCATGTCACTAGTATTTAATTACCTATAATTGGGTACCTTTACTTTATTGTAAAATGCACGGTGGTCATGTGTACTAGGGTTATTTTAGGGTTATATATATATATATATATATATTGAGAAAGCATGGATTACTTTTAATGTTCTTGCAACAAAACATTAGCAAATAATACAAAAAGAATTAAATTGTGCAATGAAATGTCAAATGAGCTTTACATTTGTAAGAGCTTTATTATTATTGCTATAAAAATTGAGGATAAATGTTGGTTTATATAGGTAAACTTTATGAATTTTATCAATTTAAGTCATGAACTTTTTTTTTCGAATTACCTCTTACTATGAAGCTGAGTTTTTTCTCATGTACTTTAATGTATGGAGTCCAAATCTTAATGGTCATTCGTGTTTTTAATCAACATGTGGTAGTACCATCAATGAGATCAGTTAAAAATAGATTGATCGATAAATCCAAGACATTACAACCGATAACCGTGATCATAGCTGTATTTGATAAATTTTCATGCATTTCGTCTTGAAGACATTCATTTTGTAAAAACAACATATGAAGAAGTCTACAAACACTTGATAATTAATATATGAATGATTTTCAATCGTATATGACATAAAATGTTTAAATTTATAATGAAAATGTAAAAGTTTAATTGACTAAAATCATAAGTTTCACACGATGTTAGGTAAAATTTAAATGATAGCGTAAATTGATACATTTACGAATGTTCAATGTTTAAATTGATCCAATCATCAATTTAAAATTTAAATTAGTACAACTTATAAAATTTAAGAGTATAAATATCACATCATACAGTTTTGATAAAACAACATAATAAAATAAACAAAGCGAAGAACTAAGGATGGTGAACAATATATATATTGTTTTTATCGTTGATAATATTTTTTTTCCTCCTCTCATTTTCTATTTAAACGAGGATTCTCTATCTCCGATGAGAATGAATCCCGTAGGCCCCAACCCAAATAAGCACACACATATATATAATGTGGCCAATCCTATGAAGTCGAAATATCATGGACAGACAATAGATACAAATTTGGGCACTTCTCCTTTGCATTATTATTACATGGGATCAATTGACACAACAATATTCACTATGGTTTGGGCCTATTTGAAAAAGGCTATGACTTTAGGTCATTCATAAGACAAACATTTCATATGTTTGGCTCCAAATCCAATTGAATTGATAATTCATAGAAATAAAGAATTAAACTATTTTAATTAATAAATTTACACTAAGCTACAATCAATTTTAAAATATGACCGACTAAATCGTTAGTAATGCAAAAGACGAAAAACTACCCATATTTTTTTAACATAAAATATATTTTGTTTACTTTACTTGTGGTTTTTATTTTATTTTTATTTTAAAGTATATTTCAAAATCTAATATAATTATTATTACGTGTATAAACATATCATTGTTTATTTTTAATTTCATAATATAATTTACAAGGTAAGAGATTTAATCTTTAACTTTTCACTAGCATCTTTACATAAAATTTCTCACTAACATATTTAATACAATATGCCTACGTTGACATTTGGAATTCATCTAAGTTTTGACAAATATATGCAACAAATTAAGAGAAGTTGATAGATAAAACAAGTATAATTGTTATACAATTTAAAATATATATAAATATACAATTAATTCTTCACACAAAAATAAAATAAAAGAAAAATAAGGTAGTCTCTGTCAAAGAATCTTAAATTTAAATAAATTATTTAACATGGAGGACAAATTCTAGGCGAAAATTCGAAGTTGTTGACTCAAGCAACAAACACAACGAGCAGCCTCCATTCCCATTAGAGATGCAAGAATTTCTAATATATATATATATATTTAAAAATATATATATGAAGAAAACAAAATCAATAGTTTTCTGTTTTAAATCATATCTGTAAACAAATAGTTTCACTTGTATTTCCGTAAATTATAGAACATAAGGATGATGAATTTTAAGGAGAAACAATATATGAATAACACTAGATTTATTTAATTATTTCATTTTAAAGTCCAATTTTAGATTTAAACCCCTATTCTTTTATCAACTTGATAACTTTTTTTTTTTAATCTATAAAATTCGTGTTTGAAAAGTTAAACCAGTAGCTTTAACTTTTTCTTAAAAAAAAAAGAATTACTAAAAATATAGATATTCATTTTAAGGATGTGTAAGTTTATATGTTTTGGTCTGTAATTTAGATCTTGCTTAATTTAAGTTTTTATTATTTCAAATATATCTTCTCAAAGTTTCAATTTAGTCTCTACCGTTTTGCTGGATCTATTAAAGCATTTTTTTTAATAGCCTATTCACTGTAAATTTTTTAAAAAAGATTCTCTATGTATGTATGTATGTATGTGTCATGTGTGTATGTATGTATATCCATAGATTCTGGGCGAGTATCCCTTATTTTTCTATTTTCTGATCCAAGCGGGGAGAAGAATTAAAATGAGGGCCAAAGCGCAATAATGAGCGATGGGCAACGCGTCCCACGTGGCAACCGGAGGGTCTATGAGTGGGATTATTTTATTTTTATTTCCTTAAAAGAATATTGGTAGAAAAGTTCGAGGAGCGTGACGGTGAGCTGGCTACGCAACCGTAGGACCCATGTGGTTGTGCTGGGGACACGTCACCCCAGGACCACGTACAACCGGCCCTTTTCTTTCCAGTGGGGACCACCCCTAAGTACGTGTTCAGTTCCATTTTCCTGACACATGCTTGGGTGGCGGAGATCCCATCCTCCGCATCACATTCTCCGTGGCGCTCTCATCACCCTCCGATCCTCTCCATCTCCACTGCTCCAATTATTTTGACGTAAAATGCTGTGGCCCCGCCCAACCCCATTTCAACTTTCTTTTTAAATAATATTTTTAAGGTTGGTATACTATTTTTTCTCATTTTTACTACAATTTTAGCCTATATTTTCTTTATTATCTGAAACTAATTTTTATTAAGATCGGATTAACAACAATAATATTTTTCATGCAATCATTTTCCAATTGTGAGTATAAATAAAATACAGTAAAAATGTTCACGAGTAATGAAAAGGTTATTGAAAAGATGAAGGAGAAGTTTGTATTATGGATTATAAATTGGATTTTAAAAAATAAAATAGTGTAAAGCAAACAATAATATTTAATATTTAAAATTTAATCCTAATACGCGAGCAACAAACTAATCATATGTAAAATAACATGTCTTAAATTGACATATAATATGTTTTAACCCTGAGTAGATGTAGTTTGAATTCATCCCTCTCCATCATGCTAAAAAAAAATTAAAATTTATTTTGCAAAGTGAGTTGTAAATGGTAATTTGTCAAAGATAGAATTTTAGAATTGTGATATTTTTTTAAAAAAAAGAATGTGGGACCGGGTGTATACGTGGGAGGACTGTGAGGTGACTTGGAAAAGCGTATAGGATTCAGAGATGGTGAGTGGACGGTCAGGATTTTTAGATTTTCCAGATACTCGACAGAGTGCGCCAGACAGGGAGTGCTGCTATCCGCGTCGGATTGAGAGGCCCTCTCCCTACCCTCCTTCTCTTCAACTAAAACTACTTTCCTACCCTTTCTCTTTTCTCCAATTATCTTTTCTACCCCTCCTTCCCTTCTCTTCCACTTTTGCCCCCATCACTTTTCCTATATTACACATTATTCCCTACTAATTATTAAAAAATAAATTGCTTCTTGTGGCTAAAATTCATGACGAGACGTCTACCCGATATTAATTAATTTTATTGTCTCCCAATTATTCTATCTATTTTTCGAATAATGTATTTTAAAGCCTCCCTTCTTCAAAAACATGCTTTTTTAAGATGTCGACTGTGTATTACCAATAATATAGTTTTAGAAGCTATTATCTAAGCGAAATTATTAGCAAATGATATATCTTTTTGGAAGTTTAAATGAAAAAGAATAGTGTTTTTTTTGTCAAATAATAATAAAATGAATAGTTATTATTATTTTTAAATAGAATAATTATCAAGGATGAGTATCATATTTAATACTCTTTACATTAAGGTGCAGTTTTTTTTTCCCTTCTAATATCATGTTAGTATTGTAACTTTTAAAAACAATTTAAGGGATGAAAATCGATATTAGACAAATAAACGGATTAAACTCATTTCAACTCAATTTAATAATTATTTTATTTCTAAAAATTATGTTTGTCATTTTCTTTATCGATATCATTTTTTTCACATTGTTTCTAACACATTGTCTAAATTATTACCCAAAAATGAAAAATTGGAATTTATGTATATTTTATATTTTTCAAAATATGATTTTATTTTTGTAAGAAAATAAATAAACCATCAAGTAAAAATAATACCTACTAGCTTAATATTAAAAAACTAGTATATAATAATCATATTTAAAATTACCATAATGGGTTGATCTAGTGGTAAAATGTTAATGATTAATTAAGATTTCATAATGGTCACCTACCTAACAATTAATTTCATAAGAGTTAGCTTGACAGCCAAATGTTATAGGGTCAGTGGTTGTCACATGCTGCCCACAAGTTGACCCGGACACTCATGAATATCAAAAAATAAAAAAAACAATCATACTTAAAATGGAATGTGCTGTGTTTTTGTATTTTAAAATTATGTACTTTTCTACTGAGATTTGTAACTAGAATTTTCATCCAATTCCAAATTGCATAGCTATGTTTTTTAAAAAATTGTCCAAACTAATCTCTTAAAATTTTACATTACGAAAACAAACAACATTTTTAAAAAGTCGTTGAACTAGTATTATTTTTCAGTGCTTCTAGCTCGAGCTCCCAAACTATCTTAACTTTTTCAAAGGTTATCGATCGTTTTAACTTTCTTTGTGAAACACAGCTAGTATTAACACTAAGATTCTAGCCGTTTTTTACATAGGTATAATATTTTCAAATCTCATACCAAAATTAAAAAATAGCAGATGGGTTTACTATACTTTTCCAGTAAAATCAAACCACGTGTTATAAACAATTTCTTTTTAAAAAGTAATGAAAAATCAAAATCTAATCACCATAAAATATCTAAATCCCTCTCTCCTTCCTTCCCTTTTTCCAAATGCTATTTAAAAGATAAAACACATCAATTTAGACCGTCAGATGGGTGGCCGATGGCCAACTCGAAAGGTCTTGGCTGGCGTACAAACGTGGAGCAGTTATTTAAATGATATAATTAATTTAAATAATTAATAAAACTATCCTTAGCGACCACGTCAGCCAAATTGGGCCGGGCCGGGCCCATGACCCAATGGAGACGACTAGATCGAATCTTGAATGGACACGTTTACGGAGGAGGTGATGTCAGAATAAACAATAATAATAAATAAATAAAATAAAAAAGAAATCGGGTGCACGAATCTCGAGGGGCCAGCTCAACAACCACCATAGCCCACCACCCCCGTATATACGGTATACGTATACATTTTCCAGTTATCAGACACGTGTATGGTGACGTGGACGGTGCCTTGGCGCTCCCTTTCTCTTTCTCAATTCTCTCATTCCCCGCCTCCCTTCTCCTCTTCCTTCACCACTTTCATTCTCTATTTCTCTCTCTCCCTCTCTCTCTGCAAGAAAATTTTCCCCTTTTGAAAGAGCTTTTTTTCCCCGAGAGATAATGCAGAGGATTCAAGCTGCAGTCTTTGCCATCGAAGTTAGTTGAAGCTCAAGCTGTATGGAATATTCTCTTTCGTTTTTTTTTCTTCTGGTTACGATTCCATGTTTTCATTGTTTAATGTTTCATAAACCTTACCTAATCGTTAAACAACTGAAGTTTATTTGAAGAATTTTGAGAATTCTTATGAATTTACTATACTTTTTTTTTTGTGGAAGTCTTGAGTTGTGGTTGCTTGTTAGGGAATGGAGAACGGAGTGGTTTAATTCTGGAATTTTGAAGTCTGAGTTTAATTGTTGAAGTATTGTAGTTTGCTGCTGTGAGAAAGTTTGAGAAAAATTAACTTTAATTATACAACTGGAAAACTTTATTGTTTTCTGGTCGTAGGCGTTGAGAATTTAAACTACTGACTTTTTCCTTCATCTCTAACTGTAATCCCGAGGATATAAGTTTGTTTCAGCTGGATCTTTGTAATTACTCTTCTTCAGAATCTCTGTTCCTTTATCTCTCTGTATTTTCTTAGTCGTTTGTTTCAGTTCGGATTGTGTTCTCGGCCTTGTGCCCTTTTGATTCGATTCTGCATTTTTAGGACGAAAGAGGAAGCAAAATTTGATGGAAGAAGAGAATTTGAAACGTGAATTTGTTAAAATTGAACTGCAAATGTTCCAGATTTTAAATTACTCGAACAACAAACCGGGGGTCTTCGTAATTGTAACAGAATTCTGCTTCTTGCCCCCCCCCCCCCCCTTTCTTTCTTCTCTGACTTGTATGTATTAATTTTCCTTGGAGGGGTAGTTTCGTCATTTAGCATCCGAGAATTTACTTTTCAGTTCGAATTTGAGATCATCATCGAGCCCTTCTTTGTTGAAATTCCATATATGTCACTTTATGAATTGGTTTTCCCCTAGAGGGCCTTTTCCCTGCTCTGTATGCTGCGCACTTTTGTGTCTACAGATTGACAGATACTTACCCCTTTCCGCAGATGTGGTATTTTTACAACTTTCTTGTTTTTTTTTCTTCTTTCTTCTTCTTTTTTAAAATAAATGTTTTAACTTTTTCTTATTTGTTGAAAACCTTCGGGGCTATGAGCACTAACAATTATTTGACTACCCGATACTAACGTATAAACATATTATTTTATAATTCAGCAGGCTATAGATTGTTTAATTAAATTGAACTTTGTCTGTACTGAAAATGGAAAAAAAAAAAACCTTTTTCTGTTCTGTGGCAGCTTATGAGTATTAAAATGACTGTAGTAGTAGTAATAATTATGAGAAGTACTTGGAATCAAGTTGTCTTGTAAAGAAGTCCCCTTATAAACAAAGCATTTGTGGTTGCTTTGAAGGATAGCTACACCCTGTTCTGTGATATTAAAATACAAAAGAAAAAAAAAGACGGTTTAGTACTGTCAGTTCTATTTTTAAATACCATGTGAGACTTCAAGATGTAATTTGGAAAATGAAAGGCATAACCTGTTTGTGATTCAGATACGAGTTTTTGAATTAAGATAACCTTGTTGAGTTTGAAACCCCCTTCAATATCCTAAAATACCCAAATTGTTATCTTTAAAACCATTCTTTCTGGGGAGAGAGAAAGAGTTTGAAATCCATGACCTCTTGATTGCTGGTTCTTATACATGTTCCACATATTAGTTCCATTTGGCATTCCTTTCTATCTTCAATCTCACTGATAGCCAGTTCGAATTAAGACTGAAAACGATAACTGTACAGTATTTTCATCACATATCTAAAATCTTCGTGCTTGATTACTGATTTTCTTCCTCGCTTCCCTAATGTTTGGATTGCTAATCCATGCAGCCCAGCTGATCATAATCGGTGCCGAAGGTCTGTCATATTAACAGTCAGTTGAAGTATCCAGTTTGAGCTGTATCTGTAACATGGGAACTAGTGAAGAAGCAAAGTCTGTGAAGACTGAAAAACCATCCTCACCAACGCCACCGGTATGGTGATTAACGAGTATTTCCTTGAGAGAGAGCAATATTTACCTATTTTGAGTTTTCTTGACTTAGATAATGATTCTTTCTATACATCGACAGGATCAAAATGGTGTACCAAATTCAGCCAGTATTCATGTTTTTCCCGATTGGGCAGCCATGCAGGTTTACTTACGCCACTGGCATCTATGCTATACCCATTTGTTTCAAATATTCACTCAACATGTTATTTGATCAGATTATAATGGTTAGACTGTTATAGCTAATTGAAGGTATTTGCCACCTTTTCAGGCATATTATGGTCCTAGAGTTGCAGTTCCACCATACTACAACTCTGCTGTGGCTTCAGGTCATGCTCCTCACCCTTATATGTGGGGTCCACCACAGGTAGTTATCAACTATTGGAGGGTTTAAACGCTGAAGCATTTTCTTTCATGTTATGCTTTGGTAAAGGATTGTGTTTGACTGGAAGTTAATTCGTTTTACCAGATGATTCCTCCATATGGTACTCCTTATGCAGCAATATATTCTCATGGAGGTGTTTATGCGCATCCTGCAGTTTCTATGGTACGTTTGTATTTTTGTTAGGTTCCTCTCAGTTGTTATTACTCACAACCATCTACGTACTCTTGAGAAGTAGTTTAGGTATTATCTTTTCTCTGCCTTGCTAAAATTCTCAGCCTGTAACCAACATTCTTTACTTTTTCCAATTATCCCTAGATAAGCTTTGTGTTTGGTGATCTGAACTCAACCATAGATGGGTTATCTGTAGCATCCCATCTCTGAATTGGATTTTCTTTTGCCGATTAAAATTAAGCTGTTTGTTATCGTGAAGATGGAATGGTTCTCATTTTCCGCTAATCATCGAGCATTTCTTGACTAATTATCTGATTATAAAATCAATGCAGGGACCACATTCACATGCCCCTGGTGTTCCCTCATCACCTGCGGTAAGTGAAGCCTTCATGCTGGAATTTGTATTTGAGTAGTTGAAAGTATAATTTTGATTTGTAAATATTAGGAAAAAGTATGAAATGGAGGTGAAAGAATGTACTAGCTGCCTAAGCCACCTAAGAACAAATATTAACAAAAAACACATTGGTGCTCACAGCAGGCTGCAACTCCTTTGAGCATTGAAACACCTTCAAAGGTATCTGGAAACAGTAGTCAAGGTTTAATGAAGAAACTGAAAGGTTTTGATGGCCTGGCAATGTCCATAGGCAATGTTAGCACCGAGAGTGCTGAAGGGGGAGCTGAGCATGGGCAATCAGAGAGGTTGACCAAACTTATCTAATTGCCATCTTCTAACTTCCTGTTGAGAATTTATTGTTCAACCTCAAAGTGTTTTTCCTCAATATTAAGTTATCCCACATTTTTTCATACTCTCATATTTATCTTGCGACTCACCTAACTTATATCTCTCTGTCATGTTAACAGTATGGAAACTGAAGGTTCCAGTGATGGAAGTGATGGAACTACTGCTGGGGTAAGATTTCATAGCTAGAAAAGAATTCTCTGTTCATTTAAGCTAGCATCTTATAGCTTTATTTTTAATCACTTGGTGATGAATAATTGCTTTTCAAATCGTGATTTCTTTTACCTCGTGTTATGTTCAGGCAAATCAAAACAAGAGGAAACGAAGCCGCGAGGGAACACCTACCACTGGTATGACTCCACTACCAAGTATTTTCCTTTCGTAACATATGGTGTTGACTGTTGCCCAATGAACTATAATTTTCATATTGGTTATTGGTTCATTTACATCAACATGACTACTCATTGTTTGTGCTAATTTTATTTTTCCCTTTAATAAGCTATGAGTGCATCTTAGAAATTTCAGTATTTGGAATTGCACCAACATCCAATTTCATCTGAATTATAGATTGACGTTAAAGAAGTGCTCCTAATTAATTAAAAGTTTTCAAAATCCTCTAAAGAGAGGATATCTATTTTTCTTTCATGCATGAGCATGATCGAACCTTTGTTGCCATCTAAGTTCTAGAGTCATGGTACCCCACTCCAAATTTATCACATTCAGAATCAATTTCTGAATATTCTGCTAGTTTTCACGATTATGCCAAGTATTCAATTATAAGCCTCGAATGCTTTTATACACCATTTGTAGAGATTTTGAGTACTTCAGTCTCATATTGCAGGTGGTAAGGATGCAAAAATTGAGCCACAAGCAAGTCCTGTTACTGCTGCTGAAATGACTGAAGGCTCTACCAAGTTATTGGGCACAACCAAAGCAGCTAATGCGACTGGAAAACTTGGATCTGTGATTTCTCCTGGAATGTCGACTGCCTTGGAACTGAGGAATCCTTCCAGTATAAACGCTATGACAAGTCCAACTACTGTTCCGCCTTGTTCAGTATTGCCTTCTGAAGTCTGGCTCCAGGTATGCATTTGGAAATGGAGCTCTAGGTTTTCAACACATCCCTTTTATGTTTCCAGACAAATTTAGGGTGATTTAAACTTAGTTATGCATGATCACATATGAACATTGCTTAAATTGATGCCTTTTCATATTCTGGGCAGAATGAAAAGGAACTAAAACGGGAAAGGAGAAAACAGTCGAACAGAGAGTCCGCTAGGAGGTCAAGGCTAAGGAAGCAGGTAGACTGTAACTTCTAAGAATTGCTTCATTTTTTAATATTGAAATTAGAATGTCGTCAGCCTCCCTTTATCTTCCCGCGACTGTCATTTTATTTGAAGCTAATATAATTTTATTGCCATTGTCATCAGGCTGAAACAGAAGAACTAGCTCGCAAAGTTGATTCGCTGACTGCAGAGAATGTCGCTATTCGATCTGAAATAAGTAGATTGTCAGAGAATTCCGAGAAACTTAAGAAAGAAAACTCTACACTGATGGTGTGCTGCTGCTCACTTTGATGCACTCTTTAGTTTTTCGTCATCGGAATCAAATCTAAAAATTGCTAACAATATAAACTGTCTTATAACTTGACAGGAAAAGCTTAAAAACGCTCAATCAGGACGATCAGAAGCATTAGACATGAATGAAAAGAGGATGCAACAACCTGTAAGCACAGAAATGAAAGGACCTGTGAATAAAAGCATTAACGAAGAGAGTATCATCTGCAAGAAAAACTCGAGTTCGGGTGCAAAACTGCGCCAGCTCTTGGACACGAGTCCAAGGGCGGATGTAGTTGCTGCTAGCTAAAAGAACCAGTTCAATTGCAGTTTCTTTTTTTTCTGTGGTTTTGGCATATTACAAGCCCAAAATTACTGCTAACAAAAAAAAAAAAAAAAGAGAGGAAATACAAAGAATGAAAACAACTGAATAGGATTGTGTCTGTGACAAAGGGCAGACTCTGATTTTAATGGTTAGTTTGCTGAATAGTTGTATTATTATGTGTAACTATAAAGAACATTGAGTTTGGTAACTGTTACAAACAATTTGATGTAATCGTTGGAGATTAGAGATTTTTAGCTTTACATCTCTATGCGCACTTTGTGCCACATGATAATCATCAATTGCTGGGTTCAAAGTTTTAACCCTTTTATGTATTCTACTTGTACGACGAGTTCAAGTCTCGGTTTATGGTTAGCTTAACGTATTAATACGTACAAATTTGGCTTGCACACCCCGGAGTTGAATTGAGTTATAATGTTTATGTTTATTAATTATCGAAAAATTAGACAGACTTCCCTTCAACCATGTGATAAAAAATGGATTTTTATGTGATAACAAGGGAAGAATCTCTTATTTTTATTTTTTCTGAAAAGAGACAATCAACCATATTAACCGCATTGTTTTAAAAAATGGATTATTTATTTATATTTTTTTTTAGAAAGAGATTAAATGGATTTTAACCACATTTGTTCTGATATTCTAATTTCTAACGTTAAATTGGATGGAGATGAGCTTATTTCTCTTGTGTTTTGAAATAATAATAATAATGTTAAAGGAGCATAGTTAGGGGCTCTAGAAAGCTCATTTTTTAAGAAATCATAAATTTCAATCTTAATTTTAATTGTTCATTCAGTCCGTCCGTCAAATTAAACATAGATCTCAGTGGTAACAAGGACGTACTGCCACCCTCAAAATTGAAGGTAATCTCTCAATTCTACTTAAAAACAATCAACTAGTGTTCATACCGAATATCATTTTTTTATTTAGAAAATAACAATAAGATTAATCCAAAACCAAAAAATAAAGAAAAACAAAAGAAAATAATGTTCTTAACGTTCCTTGACGTCTTATTTGGGCCTTGTAAGTTTGAGCCCACATAAATGATGGACAGGCCCAGAAAAAGCCTATAATTCTCATTGTGGGCCGAGAGAAAACAATAAAAAGCCCGGTCCTGGTAAATCGGAGGAGTTGGAAACTGAATTGGTGAATTTTGAAAATTGGAGGCGCGTGATTCACGAGTTGGGTCCGGTTCCCGAGTTGGGATCTCACATGCTTTTATTACGGTGACCCGTTGAAGTCCGGTCTCCGACCGTTTCTCAATTCCATGCCCCATCTCTAGACCTGCCCCTGCCCTACCAAAAGAAAAAAAAAATAATAAGAAAAAACCCCCCCCTCAAATTACTCATAATTGAACTTTTTAAAGATGTTTTAAATTCACTGTTTTGGAAAAAATAATTTTAGTTTTTAGTTTCAATTTAGTCTTTATATTGCAAAAGGTTACGATTAACCTTTTAGATTTAATGTTTTATTTTAGTTTGGTCAATATATTTTTGTATATTTTTTATTTTTTATTTAATACTTGTTTTCTATATTTGATGTTAATATTAACTAATCCAACCAGAATTAAAGAGTTATAAATAATTAATTTTTGTTAATTTTCGTGATTATTAAAACTATAAAAAAAATTGTTTTAAGTGACAAGACTGTTGAAAATATTTATAAATATAAAACTGTTGAAAATATTTATAAATATAACAAAATTTTACTTTATATATATGTGATAGACTATGACATCTATCAGTGTCTATTACTAAAGCGATAGATGTCTATATCTGTATATCGCAGACTATCACTAATATAAAGTAAAATTTTGTATTTTTGTAAATAAGTTCGTTCAATTTGTTATGTTTGAAAACATCCAAAAATTAAATTTAAAACATCTTATAATTAATTAATTGATATCCGTGTCAAACATTGAAAGTGAGTAAAGTATCTAGTGAAATAATGACGTTACAAGTGTAAGTCTTAAAATATCGAAACCAAATTGAAATAAAATTAAAATCTAAATGATAAATTGACAATATTTTGAAATCTATAGACTAAATTTAAATTAATCTCAAAATTTAAATACTAAAAATGTAACATTTTGAAACTTATAGACGGAATAGAAACTAAAACTAAAACCTACAACTAGAAATGTATTTTTTTCCTTTCAAATTTTTAATCATTGAAATTTAAGTTTGCTATTACCACCTCTATTTAATGGTTTATTTATTTAGTTATTTTGAAATTTGAATTTCAAATCCTAAACTTAATAAATATGAAACCGCAATGTTGCAAATTTGGGAAAAAACAAAGGACAGTTTTTTAAAAACCAAAAATCTTATGCTTGTTAAAGGAAAACTCTTAAATAGATATTGTTTTTTCCCTAAAATATAAAAATAAAAATATTTTAACTTTTTTTTTACTCGATCAACTAAAGGTGGAGATTCAAATCAAATTTTATAGAAGATGATATCTATCTTTTCTTTTTAATTAACAACATATGGATATTGATATTTTATGAATCAATTTTAAAATTTACGAATGTATTAATCAGTTGAGTTATATTATGATTGATAATTTAATTTAATTTTTTAGTTTTCGACCACATTTTAAATTGATTCAAATAAGATGTATGACGTAACTGTCAATGTTCATATAATATGTGTGTACTATCTATTCGACCAACTCAACAAATGAATATTTCATGTGTTTGCTTCTTGGAATAGATGTATAAAATATGTTATGCTCCAGTTGAGTGATTGTAGTATGATGATAAAATGTCTTTTTTATTTCGAAAATATGAACTAAATGAATGTACATATGTTTAAATCTAAGATAAAATTAAAATTTGATAAAAGTTCAATAGATAAATCGGGATTGATGTGTGAAATATGACATAGGTGAATCAACATGACTTAATTAAGTAAAAGATTCGAGAGAAGTTTACATACAAATTAAAGATCTACACATTAATGTGATGCTTACCACTATACACATCGGTAATCATTTAGGGTTCCTGTTTATATGTACTAAACTTGGAGTTTCTAGGAAGGTGTATGTTGGATCAAACCGAGTATGAATTGATTGCCCATCCAAGCCGAGTTGAGTTGGTAAATACTAGCCTCTTGCCCACGTTGGGCTTGGTTGACTAGGGTTCAACTTTACGTGTTAAACCATCTCTTGAAATAACTTATGTTCATATCAAATCTAAATATATTCTAGATTTAATTTCACCGTAGTGATAATAATAGTTTTTAAGTACAACAATTTTAGATTAAGGAATTCAAATCTCGAAAATTTTAGTTAAGAGTGCATACCTTATCTCAATTGAACAGTGCTCCATAACATACATAGTGTGAATAT
Source organism: Cucumis cinereus (assembly GCA_037974625.1). Lineage (NCBI taxonomy): Eukaryota > Viridiplantae > Streptophyta > Magnoliopsida > Cucurbitales > Cucurbitaceae > Cucumis > Cucumis cinereus. The sequence goes on from JBBPDJ010000020.1 coordinate 1,496,741, forward strand.
TGAAATATATGATCAGATAACATAACTTTTTAAAGCAAAGTGACAATGATTATTACTAGGTTGAAATATAATTTTTGATTAAATTCGTTCTATTTTAGTTGAAATCTTTTCACTTATCCAATTTTACTTTCTATAAATCTTAAATTTAATTATTCAAAGTTAATATTTAATAACTCTTATGCAACAATGCAATGTGTTATTCAAAGTTAATATTTAATAATTCTTATGCAAACAATGCAATGTGAATATTTTTCAAAATTTATAACGAAAAGATCAATAAATTAATATTTTTTTTTTGAAAAAGACAAACAAACCTAAACTATAGGACTAAATCTTAGATTATATTAAAAAGTCCATATACCAAAATTGCCCAATTTTAGAAAATTGAAAGTCCCAAACTGTACTAACAAAAATTATATTTCAACCTAAAATTTTACTAGGTTTTAGAAACAAAGTTAAACATTACTTTAAAAATAATGTCATTAGTTTAATTATTTAACATTTAAAAAGATGGAACTTACAATTTTTTTCCTTTTTTGAAAATACAATTTTTTTTTTTTTTTTTTATTAAGAAAGAAAGAAATGGATATTCTCATATTCCTAATTTCCCAAATGTCCATTTTCATCCCGACCAATATATATATATAATCCAAATTTACACCACTAAATGTCAAATTTTCATTAGAACTTCGAACAGGAAAAGTCAACAAACTACTATAATTTCATCAAACTTTCCAATGTTCATTATTCAAATAATAATAAAAAGTAAGGAAGGTTGATTTAAACAACTCGAATCAGTAGCTGCACAAAATGGGTGTGGGGAATTTCTTCAAAATCTTCCAAACAAAGTTCGAAATTGAAGAAATTTTTGAAAACCATCATTATTTCATGGAGTCCAGTTCTTTAGAACAACAACCGTTTAATGTAATGTATTAAAATTTGATGAAACTATAACCATAGAATGTTACGTTAGTTTATAAATTTGTCTGAATAATTTGTAGCTTTGAGTAGAAAGAATCTTAAGATTTGCTTTATTCTTATTTATTTGAATATTTTAAGGACGAAAAGGAAACATGTTATGGTGTCTTATCTTCTACTTTCTTCCACCTCTAGCGGTCATTATAATCTCGGATTTTGTATGGCTCTCCTTAAAGTAATGCAAAATAACAAAACTTATTATTATTTTTTTTTGATTTCCAAGTCTTTGTTTAAAATTTCATAGAGCTTGGAAAAAAAAAAAAAGAAAAAGAAAAAAAGAGTACAGAAAAAGGTATGTTTCTCGCAATTCCATGTCCTAGATCTCTGCAAGTGATTAAAAAATTGCAGTTTTCCTTTTCCACCATTTTTCATGTACATTTGATTGAATCTACATTCCATGTTCTTGATGGGTTGTGTCATTTTCTGTGTTTTAGGAACTGAAATTCATCTGAGGTTGCTTCAAATTTCTGTCATTTTCGAATAATTTCTTGCTGGAATGGAATTTGAATAAAATTTTCATTTGGGAATTTTGATCTCTGTATTGTAGTTCCTCGGGAAAAGGAAATGTTTATCTGGGTTGTCTGTATGTTGGCCTTTTTCGAAGGCCTTTCAATGGGAATTCATTTTCTTCTTTAAATGGAGGATTTGGCGAATATTCAGAAAAAAGTTTCTAAATAGACCATAATAAATGCAAATAAAATCTACCCTTTTTTCCTCTTCCCTAGTTTGACGGTATTTCTTAAAAATATTTATATATAAATGGATTTGAAACGGTCGTGATTATTCGTTTTTGAACTTTTCTGTTTCCATAAACGCGTTACGTCAAATTTCCGTCTTCTGGGTCGCTTCATTTGCGCCTTTTTTCTGTTAGGTTTGGTTTTTCTTTTCCAGTTTTGTAGATCTAAGCCACTAATCGACGAACCCAATTCGTATCTTCTTCAGATTTTCAACCGTTTCAGCTCGACAAATCAAGTGGGGTTGGCTTAAAATTTTTCCTGATTTTGAAATTTGAAAGAATTTTGGGGTTTGAAGTGAAAGAAGAAGAAGAAGCAAAGGAGGAAGTTATGGGGCATTCGGCGCCGGTTTGGGATTGCAGAGCGGCGACTGAGATTACACAAGATTGGAATGGCATTGATCAGGTTGTGCTTAGAAATCCCAAAGGGGCTTCCGCTAGGGTGAGTTGTCTTCTTCTATTTTCATGGCGTTTGGATAAGAAATCACAATGCTGATTACAGTCTTCTTTCAATCTCATAGTTCTTATTTCGTTTGTTCGTTTTGTTGCATTTTGGGTTTGAATGATTGAATCTCTGCTTCTGGATTGAGGGTTTTTGGGTTTGGGATTATGTAGATTAGCTTACATGGAGGACAAGTTTGTTCTTGGAGAAATGAGCAAGGGGAAGAACTTCTCTTCACAAGTAGTAAGGTAAGTTTCTGATCCTTCTTGTATTGATGAAACCATCGATTTGACGTTTTGGCTGTTAAGAAACTGATTGCAAAGTTTCACTAAGAGTTTGAAGATTTGATTGGAATTTTGTTAGTTTGGACTTTTGTGGCAGATAGAAGAATAAAACAAAATGTTACTAGAGTTAGTTTTGTTTAGAGATTCTCTGAGATGCTGTGGTTTCTTGAATTTTAGGCGATCTTTAAGGCACCAAAAGCTATGAGGGGAGGAATTCCCATATGTTTCCCACAGGTATATATAAGAGTTTGTTCACTTGCTGATTTCTACAAGAATCTTTCTTCATTCTTGATGTGCTTTTTATGAAAATTATTGTAGTTTGGAAGTTGTGGATCGTTAGAGCAGCATGGGTTTGTGAAGAACAAGATCTGGACAATTGATGATAATCCGCCGCCAATGTGCTCAGATGATATCGAGGGGGGCTCCTTTGTCGATTTACTATATAGATCTTCAGAGGAGGATTTGAAATTTTGGCCATATAGGTAAATTTTATGCATAAAGTTTTTGTGTTGTCTGGAAAATGTAGATGGATTGTTATACAAATAACTTTTTGACATTCCTAATTCATACCTTTGCTTTCCAGTTTTGAGCTCCGCCTGCGGGCATCTCTACTACCTGACGGAGACCTGGTTTTGAGATCTAGAATTAGGAATGTAAATGGAAAACCATTTGGTTTCTCATTTGCCTATCACACGCACTTGGTGGTTTCAGACATAAGGTAGCTTGAGTTTGCGTCTCATCATTCATTTGCTTTGATCTTTATGTATTTCTCTGCCTGTAAATTTATATTCTTATATATGTTTTGAATCCGTATTACATTGAAGCGAGGTGAGAATTGAGGGTCTCGAAACGCTTGATTTCTTGGACAATCTATGTCAAAAGGAGCGCTTTACAGAACAAGGAGATGCCATAACCTTTGAATCTGAGGTAATTTATGTATTTATTGTTCTTAAATAGAACTTCAGCAATTGCAAGGGTGGTGTTTTTAGTCACAGGCTCGTTCATCTGACTCATAGCTATCCAAAGGGTATTAAAGCTGTTCGTATTAAAATGCTGGATGTTTCTGATTGGCAGGTGGATCGTGTATATGTCAGTGCTCCGAATGTAATTGCTGTACTTGATCACGAAAGGAAGCGGACTTATGTGATAAGAAAGGAAGGATTACCTGATGTTGGTAAGATTTAATGTGCAAATTTCTAATTGCTGGAAGTTGTGCTGTGCCTAATATATTATTATAGAAGGAAGGGGCTTAGGCTAATTGGTGTTATTTTTTGTGTATCAAAGTGGTTTGGAATCCATGGGAGAAGAAGTCGAAAGCAATGGTAGATTTTGGCGACGAAGAATACAAACAGATGCTTTGTGTTAATGGAGCAGCGTTAGAGAGACCGATCACCTTGAGGCCAGGTGAGGAATGGACAGGGAAACTGCAACTCACCGTCGTTCCTTCGAGTTTCTCTTTTGACTTGTAGAGGAAATCGAACCGGGCACAAGCACGGGGATAGACACAAGCAAGGCCAGACTACTTTTATTGGGTGTAGAAAGGCTGATGCTGTGTTGAGAATAATGTTGTGGTAGCTTGTAGAGGAACTGATATTCTATGTCAAACATGGTGATTTTTTCTTTTATATTTTAGTGGAATTGATGAAATTAGGATGTAGGAGGAGGGGGGTATCTTGCAAGAAACTTGGGAAGCCAATGTTTTTAAAGAATGGCTGCATATCCCCAAAAACTATCTTCTTGTTTTTAGAGGAAGAGAAGAGTGAATTTGTTCATTTTCTTTCTTAGTTTTTCTCTTTAATCAACATCTTCAACTATTACCACCTTAGTTTCAAAATTTTCCATTTTTTTAACTTCTGAAATTACGAATTTAATCCAAAATGTCGTAAGTTGAAAACGAAAGTTTAGAGATAAAATAGATAGAGACAATATTGTTATCATATTTACTTAAATTTGTATTCGATATGGATGTTGATTGGTTAGGTGGGGGCTTTGGAATTATTTATATAATGTAAATTCCTAGTTTATTCATGTATTGGATTTGAGTCAATTTGTACTTTAAAGAACACTTTAGATATGTGAATTGGATTAGTTTTGACTTCAAATCTATCCAAACAAACAAAAATAAAAATAAAAAAGATTATTATTTATTTATTGGTATAATGACTTTTTATCTCAAATTGGAATAAAGGGCTTTATTTGGTCTCATTGCCTCCTTTTCCTCACTTTATTTATCTTCAAAAAGTCTAATATTATTTTATATTCTTTCATTAACGTTACCTTCAAAAGTCTCATATTATCTCTTTTTTCTTTTTTTTTTTTGACATTTTTTTTAGTTTTATTTTGACTCCAAATTTCAATATTTTGCAATTTTACCTTTAATTTCTGTTATATGATATATAATTAAATTTTTCTTCACCACTAGCTTAAGCTTTTGGAAGAATTTCTTTATATAACTTATGATGTGAAAATATTTAATAAGTTTTAATAGTATAGGAAATTAGTGAATTGTAATTAATATAAATTTTAAAATAAATTAATTGACATTTATACGAAGAATTGAAAAATAGTATTTAGTGAAAAATCGTATTTGAAAAGGTAAAACTTAGAGTCCTAAAAGCAAAATTGAAACAAAATTCAAAGTTCAAGAATAAACATATCAATTTTTTTAGTAAAATAAGTATTGAGAAACTCGAACCATAAAAATGTAAAGTTTAAAAACCTAAAATTCAAATAGAAATTAAACTAAAAAAATGAATAAAAGTATAGTATTCTGAAATTTAATTAACAAATAAATGAAAACTAAACCTTAAAACTTAGCTACATAAACCTTTTAATTGATTTGATAATTGGGTTCCATGACAAAGTCAAAATTTATACATAATATATTTTGAGGTTCCGTAAGAAAATACCTGCCAGCCTTTTTTTTTAAAAGATAAAAAAAAAAAAAAACCCCGTCAATTCGGTGGGGCCGGACAACCAAAGAATAATAATTAAATCCGAAAGAAAATTAAACGTGGAAAGATTCCATTGTGGGGCCCGCCCATGAAAGAAGAGAAAAAGGAAAGAACGGAAGCCACTCTTATTTTATCAGAGCCAGGTTTCGATCCTGGGACCTGTGGGTTATGGGCCCACCACGCTTCCGCTGCGCCACTCTGATTTGTTGATACTTACTCTCAATCTTATATATTAATCCAAAGTTTCTTTGTTATTCTAATAACTTTAGAGCGGATTTAGATTTAAATTTGGGATGGGACTGCGAGTGTTTTTAAAATGACGTGTATTTTACTATTTTATAAATATCTTCAAAATAAATCTCGAACACTGATAAGGCTTTGACATTTGCAAAAACAAAAAAAACAAAAAAAAAAAGAAATAATCTTTGATTATTATAGGATTTGTTTTTTAGAAATTTAAAACCATTCTATTAAGTTCTTTTCAAATCAAATAAAAATTGGTTATAATATTATTTTGGTAGTCATAGTTTGAATTTATGTTTAATTTTCGTTTTTATTCGGGTATTTTTGACAAATCTTAAAGTTAATTTGTTAAAGCTAATTTTTATCGAAATTGATTAAATAATAATTATAAATTTCATGCAAGTAAATACAATATATGAATATGTCGTTAAATTTGTAATAAAAGTGTAGTTAAATAACAATAAATTAGTATTAGAGACTAAAATTAAGATCTTTAAAAACTTAACTGTATCGATTCGATTTTTCAAGCTCATATAACCATACTATACATTTGAGAAATTTCAAATTTCATAACTAAAAAACTGGAGAATAGATAAAAGAGGCACCAATTACTTCATCCCAAAGTCACTAAATTAGAATAAATCTATACTCAAGATCTCCAGTCCATAACAGATTTTCCAGATGCTGTCCATTTTCTTCCACAAAAACAGCAGAAAATTCAAATAACCCAACCATCATCAATGGCAATATGTTGTTGTTGTTATGATGATGATGATGGAAATTAGTAGATTGAATAGCAACGGCTTTGTAGCCATCAGCTTGCAAGCTGCATGAAATTATCAGATGCATCCATCTGCATCCAATGATCATTATCCAAATGAGCGAAATGTGTAACAATCAATGAAAGTGAATGTTAATGGCAGAAGACTAGTTCAAGTTAACAGAAAGAAATACGAGATTGGAAGAGGAGAATCAAAACTAGACCATTAATTTCGAATTTTTTGCCAACTTTTTTAAACAAAAGCTCCAAACAACAGATCAAGAAAGCCTATAGCGACATCATGGCCACCAACACTATCCTTCAAATCAGTCCCTATCATCATATCAATTCATATTTGCTCTTGTGAACTAGGAAGAGAACAAAAGAAAAGAAAACCAAAAGTTATAAGGCTCGTTTATGAGTTTCTTTGTTTGGTTGTTTTCTTTTAAACAAGATATTTTCAAAATTCATGTCAAATTTCAAAAACCCAAGTAAGTAGTTTCTAAAAAGAGAATACTTGTACTAAAACTCGTATATCAAGAGCAATGTCCAATAAATTTAATTATAAACTCTGCGGATCAAAATGTCTATCTTCACATAAAAACTAAGAATAAGGGAAAGATATAGATTGGAATCATAGTGGAGCATCTCTAAATATGATTGAAGAAAACCATTGACTAATGCATTAAATGTGTCTGCATACACTCCTCTATTGTCTGGCAAATAAGTAAACATCTGTAATGATCATTTGAATGTACCAAATGCCATAAACTTGATTCAAAATAGTTCTGTTTCCGTCAGTTATTACTGTATAGCGATTTCATTGAACAAGGAATTACGACATCTGCACTATACTAGTTCTAATTCTACATCACCATATTCTGAAGAGAATATTCTAAACACTACCTTTCATGTTTCAAAATTTCCATCAGAAGCCAGGCCAGGTAACTTGATCTCCTCCGTAAATTCTCCGATCTAAATAGCAGAGAAGTTTTCATATTTATGCATTTCTTTGTTAGAAAGAGCAACCACCCGTTGAATTACCAAAGAAAAAGGGGTGTGAAGGCTTCCCATTTGTTTGGATGGGTTGCAGTAAACTTTGTTGAAGATCTAGCGTGGAAAAAATGAGGACCCTCACGAAATTTGTAAGGATGCATTTTTTCTTCTTAGGCGTTCTACAATTTGTTCAGCAGTGCTCTTATTTTTAATGATTATGTGTCACCCAATGTTCATTAACAAATATTAAATTTTCAGGAAATTAAAAAAATATATAATTTTATAATTATGTATACCATATGGAAAAATATTACAAAAAGAAGTTTGATTTTATTTTTATAAAAAAAAAAACTAAAAAATTCATTAAAAAATATTATGAGGTTTTAAAAAGAAAAGGGAAAAACACGGTTATAAAAACACGCTTATTTAAAAAAAAAAAGAAAACTAAAAATAATTACCAAACATGTTTTTGGTTTTTGATTTTTTAAAAACATAAAACCAAAAACTGTTACCAAACATTCACATGTGCCTTTTGTTTCTCAAAACTAAAAACCAAAAATTCTATTTTTTAAAAAAAGATATTGACAATCTCCAAAAAAAAATTGTTTTCTAGATTACAAGATTTGCTTGATTTTTATAAACATTTGTAAAAATTAGACAGTCTAACAAAATAAATTTAGACATAGTTTATAAGTTTAACTTTTAAAAACAAAAAATAAAAAGAATTAAGGTCATGTTTGATAGTCATTTGATTTTTGTTTTTAGTTTTTGAAATAAGTGACGGATCTATATATTTTGTTGACGAATGACTTTATATTTTAAGATGTAACAAAAACCAAGAATTTTTGTCAACTACATTTGTTAATTTTCAAGATTTATCTTTAATTTTGAAGGTGCTCTTAAAATCTAGAGAGCAAAATATATAAATCAATAGATGAAAAATTACACAATAGGACTAAATTGTTACAAACAAGGTCTAAATAATTATCAAAATGTCGAAAACCTTACCAACTTATTATAGCTTAAGCACTTATTTCACATAAACTTAGGATTACCTCAAGAAAAAATATTTTTCAAAAAATCATTTTTATTTTAATATTTTTCATTTAAACACTTTTGAAAAAAGATGTTGAGAATAAATATACTAATGTATTTGACAACTATTTCTAAAAAAATGTTTTTGTATATATACAAATTTTGTTATGGAAAGTGGTGGGAAGTGATTGTGGCTAAAGTTGTTAGCAAGGAGGGTAGAACACAACAAGGCAAGAGAGGAAAGGACATAATAAAAGTGAGGTGATTTGGTGAATGAATAATTAGGGTTTAGATTAAAAGGACCACAACAAAAAATAAAATTAACTTAATGACACAATAATGAGTATTATTTAAGTTAAAAAGAGTAGATTAATTTGACATTGTATGAAGGTGGGGGAGATAAATAAAGAAAGATGGGGGTGGCAGAGGCTAAGGTCCTAGTGGACTTGCAAATAAGGAATTAAGGCATAAAGATTGGACAACTGAGCACGTCTATTACATATTTGGCAATTAATAAGACACATCTTTATTACATAAGCCACAAAATCTTTTTCTATTTTTGAAATTTTATTTTATTTTGTTTTCATTTATGGTTTTGGTTTCCCTCGAAATACACCACACTCTTCTCTTTTGTTGGACGCATGATTCATTCTTCATTAATAATGCCCTCCCATCAACTTTATTCTTTAAATTAATTAAAACTCTCAATTATGGTCTTCCAACTTCCATGCTCAAATATTTTACTCACACCCCCAAAAATAATTTTAAAATATATATTAATTTGATTAAATGAAGTTGGTTTTTTTCTTAAAAAAAATAAATTTGACGTAGAATTTGGAATCGAGACTTCTTAAACCAATTGTTTTTTTTTAAATAAATTTATCAACACTACTAAATTTCTCAATTTGTTGTTACTTTTTTTCTAATATTTTAAAAAATTAAGTCAAGTTCTCTAGGACTATTTTTAAATATAATAAAATAAACTAAAATATTTACAAAATATTACCGTCTTTACAATGGACTGCGACTGGTAGACACAAATAGTAGTTTATCTTGATCTATCACAAATAAATTGTAATATTTTACTATATTTATAAATATTTTTATAAGTTTTATCATATGTATATGATAAATATACAAACTATTGCAACCAAAAGATGGATGAAAATTATGTTTAATTTTAAAAAAACTTAAAAAATGGTTATCAAAGTTTAAATAAATGTTAATTGATAGTATTATTTACTTAATTAAATATATATGTTTTAGGTTAGTGAATTGTCATTCAAGAAGCAGTTGGTGATTTGATTCCATCATTTTTTAAATACAAATATAAGAAAACAAAGATTTTAGTCGGTTGTAGAAATTATCATCCACATTTTTTATGTCAATCATAAAAGAATATGATTTATCATAGACGTGCTTATAATTAAGTTACTTTTCACATATTTGTATACAAAATAAGTTAGAGCTTTAATCACCGATTTTTGGCTTCTACCATTATAATAAAGTTTAAATTGGAGAATAAAAATTAAATATTTTAGAAAAATTATTATAAATATAAAACTCTAAAAAATATTTATAAAATATAACAAAAAAATTATAAATATTTTAATTTATTATCTTATATTTAAAAATGTCCCAATATTTTAGGTTAGACAATCATTTGATTTTTTTTAAATTTTTTTTAAAATTGTGTTCTTAAAAACTAAATAATGAGGTTTTAAAAACTTGTTTTTTTCTTTACTTTGATTTTTTAAGAAATACGTAAAGTATGGTAAGAAATTGAAAAGAACTACACTTGATTTTTTTTCTAAAGGTAAATAATTATCGAATGATAAATTCATACGGCATACTCAAATTTCACGAACTTCTATACTTATTTCATTATATGGTGTAGGTACTTTTGCCAAACTCCTAGTTTAATTATTATCATTAAGTTCGAATTAATTATTGCCCCCAAAACTTGTACTTGTACCCATCTCTACATTAGCCTTCTAATCTTATATCAATATAATCATGTTGGATTTGATCCCAACATTTCTATCAAATATTGTCCATTAACTTTTATACATGCCCATAACTTATGTATTAATGTAAGGGTTTTACTTCAGAAAATTTTAAATTTCAAATTAGAAAATTAAATCTCGAAATTGGTTTTCAGTTCGGATTTGTCATTCAAAATTATTAGAGTATTAGACAATACATTGATATAAATTGATTTTTTTTATTAAATAATTGTCATATACAAAAAATGTAAATAAATTATAACAATTCAAATTTATAATTTAAAATTGAATAAAATGTTGAATTACAAATTTGATCTAAGAAGGTTAGAATTTAATTCAGATGATTTATAATTGAAATTTAGATCATATAATTTGATAAACTCTTCCTAAACAATCATTTTGTAGGGACAAGTTTATTTTATTTACAATTTAAAATTTGTATACATTTTTTAAATCTCTGACCATACTTTTATCATGTAATTATATTTAAGGCTCTACTTAAAATAATCGAATTAAATGTATAAATATGATAATATGATTTTACCAAATTGGAATTTATGTGACGCAATCAATCGAAAGGTCTTTTCATCGTCTCAAGCATCACTCTTCTTCCTCCCCTGTCTCACTCTCGCATTTTCCATCAATTTCTCTCATCGGATGATCGGAATTCCGGCGGGTCTCCGGTCACCGGTTTACCAACAAGGTGACCTCCTCCTCTTCTTCTTTCTTGATCATTTCCGTTCTCCTGTTTCCCAGATATGCTCGGTTCAGTTGCACATTTCGATGAGATGGAATTCCAAATCTCCCTCTTTCTTTCCCAAGGAAAAGGAAATTCTCCATTTCATATTATTTAATGCGATGCATGTATTTGACTGATTAACTGAATTGATTCGGTTCCTTTTTCTTCGTCTCGTTTTCTGCATTGATTTTTGATTTCTACTGTAATTAAATCAGATTTCCGTGAAGAAGTTGTTGTGTAGTTCAGAGAAAATGGCAGAGCCGCCTCCATTGAAACCTATCCTCCAGAAGCCTCCGGGGTTTAAAGATCCAAATCACACTGCTCTGCCGGTGCCGAGACCGCCGGCGAGGAAACTGATACTACCGTCGCCTTTAAGCCAGAAGAACAAGAAGCGACGGAGCTGCTGCTGGAGATGCTGTTGCTTCTTCTGCCTTTTCGTCCTGATCTTAATCCTCGTAATTCTCGCCGTCGGTGGCGTTTTATACCTCTGGTTTGAGCCAAAACTCCCTGTGTTTCATCTTCAATCATTCCGGATCTCCAAATTCAACGTCACCGACAAATCGGACGGCTCGTATTTAAACGCCAAAACAATCGGTCGAATCGAAATCAAGAACCCTAACTCAAAGTTATCACTAAATTACGGCGATATCGAAGTTCAAATCGCCGCCGGAGAAGGTACTCGTATTGAATTAGGATCGATGACCGTGCCTAGCTTCATTCAATCGAGTGAGAACACGACGAGTTTGAAGATCGAAACAATGGTTAGCAACGAAACAGTAGACGACGGAGCGGGCCGGAACCTGAACTACGGCAACCGGACGGGAGAACTGGTGGTGAATGTCGAAGCAAGTACGAAAATAGGATTTGTGGTGGATGGGCGGAGAATGCCGCCGGTGAAGATCGAAGTGACGTGCGGAGGTGTGAGCTTGAAACGTCTCGACAGAGGGAACGTGCCGAAATGCTCCATTCATTTGCGCCGATGGTTTCTGTAACCAAAAAGAGAAAGAAAAAGAAAATTAAATCAAATAAATTTAAGATGGTAATTACAGTGTGATTATTAAACTCCATGAACACAGAAAAGTTTATGCTATTTGTCACCCATAGAAAACAAAATATAGGTATGCTTTTGGACTCAATTTTTGGTAACATTTTGATTTTGATCATTGTTTTGATTACTTCATAATTGAAATCATATTATATCTCAGTGATTTTTTTAACATATAGGTCGTATAAGTCCGAACCAAATGTATAATACTCAACATGCTCAATTGACATAGAAGTGTATCGATAAACTTTGGCTTGAATTCGGATTAATTGCTCGAATTAATAGGTTTTGTTCTTATATTAGTTTAGTGTTTAATTTTAGATTAATTAGTGTTAATTAAAGAATTTAGATTTGAATTATTATTTGGTACATTTTTTAAGGCTACAAATAGTAAAATTTAGCTTTTTAGGATTGCATTAAAAGCTTTGGAATCATACTTTGAAATAATGTCCTTTTTATACTGTCGTTCTCTCACTTTTAGGTCGAATATTCTAATTATTGATCATAGATTAGAGCTAATATCAAACACATGATATGGTATTTACGGTATCTTTTTTTAGTTCAATTAGTTGATTCTTTCTCTTTGATACCTACAGTAAAGTCAATATAAGAGACCATTATTTAAAGTTAGGCTAGGTTACTTTTATGGTTTATTGTTGGCGTGTCAAATATTAGGGTTTTTTTTGGGACGTAACATTTAATCCATATCGAATTTTGGTCTCTTTATCTAGATTAATTAGAAATATAACACACTCTTTAAAAAAAAAAAATTAGGAAAATGTGTAGTTTACAAATTATTTAGGAAAAATGGTAAAATTTTGTCGTTATTGCACTTTATATTTCTTTATAATTTTTTTACTATTGCCGTTAAGATTTGGTTTGTAATTGGTCAAAAGTTTGACTTTTTTTTTTTTAATAAAAAAAATTGTAATTTAATGTTTTTTTTTCTCTACCCATTAAATCGTTTTCTGTTTTTTCTTTCATTGCTTGTTGTGTTTTCTCCGAGCCGAATATTTTGTAATGCTGAAATTTGATTTAATATTAATGCATTTTTTTCATTCTTCAATGGTTTCTATTGTATTTCTTTTCATTTTTTAAAATTCTTTAACTTGATTCTTGAATTAGGGGTTAATTTTTAAATTTTAAAGTTGGATTAGTACTAATTTCAATTTGAGCTTTTCATGCATTAATAGTAAATCTTACTATAACCAAGGTTTGAAATAATTAATATTGATTGAAATATTGAGGTCTCGAGTTTATGGAAATATCGATGCCGATGAAAATTTCAGAAAAAATTATGAAAATTGAAGGAATAAAAATATTCTCGAAATATTTTCAATCTCAAAATTTCGTCAGAATTGGGGTGAAACGAAATTTTCCCCCACCAAAATTAGAGTCCATCTAAATATCTATATTTTGTAGAAATTTAAACGAAGACATTATAAAAAAACTTAATCTCAAAACCTTAAACAATAAAAAAAAAACATTTAATGCAGGGAGGAAAAAAAAAAAGAAATGTTAAAAACTTCTAACCAAATCTTAACACTATAAAAAAAATATGAGTGATCTCTTCAATAGATTTTGATCATTACTTGCGCAGTCTCTTTGATAGCTCTTGGGTTCAAATTCTTTTAGAATCATTAATTTAGATGTTTAATTTAAACAAGTCTATCTCGTTGTAGGGTTTATCATAATAAATTTTGCTATATTTATAATTGATTTTATAAAAATACTACTCTCTCTCTATATATATAATTCGGTTTTAAACTTTGCTGATCGTCCACGTAACGCTTTCCGCCAAATAGGTTCGTTGGCTTTGTTCATTTTCCCGCACGCGACATTTCCGCCATTTCCCCCCTCAGCTTTCTCGTCGGAGTGGCCTCTCCAGGTTACCGTCCATGGCGTCGAAGCGGATCTTGAAAGAGCTCAAGGATCTCCAGAAAGATCCTCCGACTTCCTGCAGCGCCGGTTCAGTATTCTTTCTACTCTACTCCCTTTTTGCTTTCTACTATTTCTTCACTTTTTAAGGTCGATCTACTGACTGCGTCCTCACATCGAGCATCTGTGACTTAGAACAACTTTCTTCTTCTTCTGTTACTTGTAAATTAAGTAGATCCAAATGTTTGTTTGTGGATTTCGTGAAATAGTGTCAACTCTGAAATTCAATTATCATGTTCATAATTAGCTAAGCATATGGAAGTCTAGGAAAATCGGTTTTGGACTTTGTAGCGTTCACCTGCCATCTCAAACTTACGGTTTAAGTATGGAATATGGTTTCTTAGTTGGCTCTTCTCAAAATAATTGATCATATTGTGGAATGGAATTTGGATATAGAAACTGAAGCGTGCATTGTAGTTTGATTTATTGCATATGCTATGCTTGTTGAAGCAAGACTCTATTGAGTAGAAAACTATAGATACCAGTGGATCTACTGTTTTACTATAGTTCTCTATATTCTAAAGCGTGATTCTAAGAATCTTCAAATTTGAATTCTAGTTAATTAAAAAATTGAGCTAAACTCAGAGCGGTGTAATCGCTTAAAATTTAAGTAGGATATTTTAAATATTTTTAAAAAAGGTTGGAGATTATAAATTTACGCTATGTGTCTGGCTTAGATCAGAAAACGAATCAAATCAGACTGTTAGATGATTTTTTTTTTTGCCCGAATTAGTCTGTGTCTTATTAAACCTATTTTGTTTCTTCTTCAAATGCCACAATATAAGACAATAAGTTGTTCTGTAACAGGTCCTGTGGCTGAAGATATGTTTCATTGGCAAGCAACAATTATGGGCCCTCCAGACAGTCCTTATGCAGGAGGGGTTTTTTTAATTACTATTCACTTCCCTCCCGATTATCCATTTAAGCCTCCCAAGGTATGGCATCAAATCTTACATATCTGGTTATGGTCAACATTTTCTGTAGCCCGTTATTACTGCTTTGTGTTATTTGAAATAATTTGTCACCGTATATGGTTCTTGTTTCATTAGTTACTCTAGTGGCTTATATGTGTGTCGTCACTGTTTTTAGATCTTATTTAATTAAAATTTTAGTGAAGTCAGTGCTGGAAGTTGTTTGCACACTTCTTGAGCTAAACAGTTCAGTTCTATTGCTTAACCATGCTGATTGTTTTTGGAGGTCATTTGCGTAAATAGTTTACTATCTGATATCTGCAAATTATATTTTGTGGCAGATATATAGACCATACAAAGGCCACACTTTGAAAACTTAATATATAAACCGCACATCGCATTTGAGGTTATTGAAATAGGCTTACTGCTTATTTCACCATAGTAAGCACTATTTGTAGCTGAATGTAAGAACTCGATTTGGGAAGGTAAGTGTGAGGACATAATTTAGGTGAGATAAGTATAAATTAAAGCTTAATTTAATCTAGATATGTCTTGTTAGGTTCTGGGACACCCATTTGGGGATGGAGCTCCCTCTTTTCTTGAGTTTCGCTAGAGTGCAAATCCTGGGAGTTTGTTTCTTAATTTCAGGAATTTTTATCTCTGATCTAATGTGGAACCATAGGTTTTTTCTGTAGACCCTGAATCATGGTGGGCTGATCGCGCCCGGCAGACTTCAGGGTAGAAATCCTAAAATCTATCTCCCTTGAGTGGTGCAATGTGTGCAGGTCTAACTTTGAAGATATCTTCTCAGTTTTTGTGGTGCCCTTGTACCTAGAGCATGTGGAGGCGTATTTTTTTATATTTCAATTTCGAGGTGGTTTTCTGCTGCACATCAATATTTTATTCTCATAGGAGTTCATCCATTTAAAGGAAAGAGCAACTATCAAGGTCATCTTTTGGGAGAATTGGCTGGAAAGAAATAGCAGAAATTTTCAAGGGATAGATGTGGATTTTTTTATGCCATTTTGAGATATTGTTTCTTATGTTGTTCCTTCTAGTAGTGGTTTTGATTAAGTTTTGCTAATTGGAGACTTTTTGCTTCGTCACTGGCAATAGTGGGAAGAAGCCTTATCTTTCTCTTCTCTTCTGTTTTCCTTCTTTCTTGATAAAATTTGAAGTTTATTCAGCTTGGACTATTGCTATGGATCATTAATTATGCCACTTTATATAGGCCATAGGGAGTCTTTACCTATAAGTTTTTACGTTGTTTCAATTTATTTTTTGTTTAGGTTGCTTTCAGGACAAAAGTTTTTCACCCAAACATCAACAGTAACGGTAGTATTTGCCTGGACATCTTGAAAGAGCAATGGAGTCCGGCTTTGACCATATCAAAGGTTTTGACCTCTTGACAATTTTGACATTCAAGTCCTTGATGTTTGAAATCCATTATCTTATGCCTCATTTGCTCCATGGCTTTGGATTAAATTCTCCGAATTAAGTGTCGGGCACCATTTATGGTTTTCTTGCTTTACTAGGGATTTGAGACACTAAACTGGTTACTTATGTTAAAGAGGAAAAAAACCCACTAAGTTGATTTATTATCGTTCCTGAATCCTGATGGCTGATACTAACTCAACATATTTAATAATGTGATTGGCAATTGTACTTAGAGTGCTCAACACTGATGTTCAGTTTTTTCACATTTCATGCCATCTTTATTTCATTTCAATATTTTTTTTAACGTTGCATTCCCAGTTCTGGTAATAAAAAAATTGTAAGGAGAAGCAGAGATGATAAAAAAAAAATAAGTCCAAGAACTCGTCATGTGAAAACAAAGCTAAGCTATCAACTTAGACCAACTACTGAAAAAGTAAGATGTCGATTATATTTGAAACACAACAAGAGTTTGGGGCATACAAAATGCAGATATGCTGCTTTTGTCATCAAAATCCTGGTGGGGAATAAGAGGATGGGTGACAGCATGATATTCTGGTTAGATATCAGTTTTATGAACTTCATACTGTAAACTTGGAAGGGTTACTTAGCATTTAAAGGGTGCAATGGGTGTCAGTGGTCGCTGTCCATTGTTGACATGGGGAGATCGTGGTCTGTAATTCTGAGTCTGTTTTCCTCTGCTAAAATTTCAGATCTTTCCTAATTTGGACGGTATACTGCATCTTATTTTTTAGAATATTGGGATCATTGTCTGCTCTGCAGCGTCTTTTACAAACATTTTTGAGAATAGGGAGTGGCTGTCAATGATTTTCTGCATGCCAATTTCATTATGTTCCTAGCTCTGATTAATGCCACATGCAGTTATTAAGTGGTTGGGAAGGGTTGTTTCATATTCAGGTGTTGCTTTCTATTTGCTCCCTTTTGACCGATGCGAACCCAGATGATCCACTAGTGCCAGAAATTGCTCATCTGTACAAGACCGATAGGGCCAAGTATGAGACAACTGCAAGGAGCTGGACTCAGAAATATGCTATGGGCTAGTGTGTATTATGGGAAGGGCATGAGGGATGTTGCTGTCAGTTCTTATGTATAAATGAAAGTTTTCTGTACAACCTACTCTTGTGGGAGATTGAAATAATTCTACGTTGTCCAATTTGAATCAACATGATGCTTTAAGTTTGTGTTTCGACTAATATATATCAATTATATGGAATTGATTTTGTACAGTTCCATGACCTGTGATTCTTAATCCTAGATTTCAAGCTAGTGATGGAACTATTTGGCATCATGGCTTCTTATGATGGTGGAGGATAAAGGCGGAGAATGGTCCAATGCGGCTCCAATTGCATTTCCAACCCACTTGAATTCTAAGGGTATGCAATCTTTTCCACATTCTAAACTTTCTTTTTTCACCATTCATTTTGTCAACTGCCTTATATTTCTTTCTTGGATCTAGACATTTCTCTTGAGTAACTGAGAAATTATCTGTACTATTTTTGCTGCAAACGTAGACATGAATCAAACGGGGTGGGCTGGAGGGCAAGGGCTCTACATAACCTAAGAATTTAGGATTTTACAGGTCAGACTTTTGGCAATTTTCATCCGTATATTCTTGGATCTAGGACTTCTTTTTGGACAGAACTTCAATCTATGTTTAGGTTGAGTTTCGTATAGCTTTAGTAAATACTGATTTTAATCAGTAAACAGTTGAATATTGGAAAAACACACACAGTTCAGTTGAAAAAAAATTCGGAGAGTACTTAATAGTATATAATTTAATGAATAATTGGAAGAATCATAATTAAAAAAGGAATCAAACTGAAAACGAGTGTAAAGATCCATCAGAAAACGTCTTGACATTGTCGTGTCTTGGTTGACAAATATGGATGAAATGTCTGCTTTCTTGCACCTACCACTCCCATGTCAATTTATTAATATCTATCTCTCCTTCTATCAATAGAAATAGATTAAGGGCTGCAATTTGGTTGACAAAGAAAGTGGGACAATTCCTACATCCTATTCCCAAAAAGAAATTAAATTATTAAATGTTGCGCTGTCCTTTGGTATCCTCAAGTTGGTTTTGCCATCTCTTCAACTCATCTTCAAACGTAGGTGGACATGAACTACACCCCAGATTTCCCTTTCCGACAATAATTGTTGAAAACTATTCATATACTTCAATACTTAAATTCTAAGGCACATAATATCTATCAAGCATTCATCATACACCTTGCCAATTCTGCCAACAACAGGGTCGGGTTATTACGTGCATGCTCACTTTATTTGGTTTTTAGAGCCTTCTCTTCCCAATAATTAGTTTTGGATCATTACCCAACATTTCTCATCTAATGAGAAGGAAAACAAAGACGTTTGGTTTGTAGGCTTCCTGTGTCACGATCTTTTTCTTTTCTTAGTTGATGTGGGACTTTGTCACTCAATAATCCCTCATTCAAACAATGGACCACACAATCTCTCTTCAAATGGTCATCTTTCATGTCAATCTCTCTAGCTTCTGTATGGAGTTTGTGTTCATTCAGGCTAGTCTTCTTCTTTGGGGAGCATGCGACCTGTTTGAAAGAACTTAACTACAGATCATTGTGACTGTCATTGAGGTTTACCACTTTTTCTTGTCAAGCTTCCTATGTCATGATATGTATTTTCACATATATAACACTCGTTCGTTCCTAATCGAACTATGTGCATCTCGATTTTTATTCGTTAAAAAAATTTCTAATCATTTACCCAACTAAATCCAAACATTAAGAACCTTAACTAAACGAGGAAAAACGACTCTCAACATTTTTTTCTAACTTAATGCTAAAGTGAGAGATTTCTAGGCTATTCTCAAGCAATTTTAAGTTTTAGTCTTAGACTCGAACTCTCCCAAGTGAATTCGAAGAGAAGATGACAAAAATATGATTTGTTGGTTTAATCTGAAGATAAAGAGTGGACAAAAAAAAAGTGAATAAAAAACAAAAAAATAGTGGTGGGTTATGATCGGGTGTAACGTTTGTATGATGAATCTTCTTTACAGTTTCACTTCATTAAATCCGAGAATGAAAGGAAATCACGTGAAGAAAATGAATTTTGTGATCATATCTAATGGAGAATGACAGTTCCTTTAATGTCTTGGACTCACATGCTTGGCCCAAAGCAAATAATGTTATTTAATATCTAAAAAAATAACCTTAATTTAAATCTACATATTTAATTGACATTTTAACAATTCATTTAAGTCTATGCTAATTCCTATATATATATATATTGTTGGTAAATATTCTAATTTTATTTTAAGAGGTGAACAAAATTGCTCATGCTTTTGTGGTTTTGACATTCTCTTGGTGTCTTTCTTTGTTTTGGAATGATCTCTTTCACGACAGTATTCTCCTCATCATTCTTAATGAAGTTATTAGGTCATAGTTTCTCTTGGTGTGTATGTTAGCCTAATTGTTTTTAGTAGTACTAATACTACTTCCGTACATTATCAGCTCAATTATATTTGGATGGATAGCTATTGCTCTAGTCACTCTCTACTATGGTAGTGTTTTTTTTTCTTTTTTAAATTTTGAAAAGTCTACTTTAGTGTTTAGTCTACTTAAAATTATTTTTATAGTGGAAGAGGGAAAAATGGGGGAAACCACCGTAGAAGTGTCATTATTATGTGTAGGACTTGGAGGAAGGAAGAAGAAACCAACAAAATATCTGCTCCTGTCCAAATTCATACTTCCTGTAAAAAACGGGAGGTGAAAAGGAACAGCCACGTGGCGTAAGCACAACGTCCCGATGAAATATGCGGCGACTCTAATCCTTAAAATTTATACTTAATTAATAAATGCTTACAACTTAAATTTTTTGCTCGAAAAAGTATAGAGGACAGAACACTCATATAAATCTGGACCTTTTGCTTTCCTCTGCTCTGCTCTGCTCCTCTCAGACTCAGAACCTTCTCTTCTTCTTTTCACTCTCATTTCCTTTCTTATTTCTGCAAATTTAGTTCGTAAAAGATCTTATTTCGTTTCCCCTTTTTGCGAATCCTGAGCTAAAAGTTCAGAGGGCTATGAAATCCCACTACCCACTTATGGGTCGAGTTTTTTCCGGCGGAATTAAGTTCAGAGAAACCAGAACCGTCACCCACAAACCGGCGGCGGAGACCAAACTCGTCCGAATTTCCTACACCGACGCCGATGCAACTGATTCGTCGAGTGGGGAAGATGAAGAGCCAATCCTCATCCGCCACGTCAAACGCCACGTGACCGAGATCAGGCTTCTCACTACCGATTGTTCCAAAAAAGCGCCGCAGAAGTCTAGAGCTAACCCGCCGCGAAATTCGGAGAGTCATAGAAAGTTTCGTGGAGTTCGGCGGCGGCCGTGGGGGAAATGGGCGGCGGAGATCAGAGACCCTTTACGGCGAACCAGAGTTTGGCTTGGAACCTACGACACGGCGGAGGAAGCCGCCGTTGTTTATGACCAAGCCGCTGTTCGCCTTAGAGGTCCTAGCGCTCTTACCAATTTTGTCGCTGAAACTCCCCATTCCGAAACAACTCTTATCACATATCTCACTCCGCCGCCGCCGGAAAATCAGAGTACGGCGGTTGTGGTTTCCGAAAGCAAAGAATCTAGGAGTGTCTGCTCTCCGACTTCCGTTTTGAGATTAGAAGAAGAAAACTGGAGAGCCATTGACCATTATCTAAGCGAAGAATCAGGATTAGAAGACGAATTCAATTGGCTATATGATCGGAATTCTAACAGTTTCTTGTTCAATTTAATAAGCCCACAACCGATATTTTCTGACCAAATGGAAACGACAATTCCGAAATGGGAAGATTTTGGGGACATTTCTGTGGATTTCGATTCATGTAAATGGGACGTAGAGAATTATTTTCAAGATCCAAACTTTAGTATTACATAGACTGACTGACAAATTAGCTGGGATTGTACGGACAGTTGTGACTGTGAGAGAGGATTTTGTTTTTTCTTTTTTTAAATTTATTTATTGATTTGTTATTATTAATTTCTAATTTTTTCTTTCGTTTAATTAATTTTGTATTCTAACGTATGTTTTATGAGCTTTTATTTTTTGAGTGAATTGTATTGTCTGGAAATAGAATAGTGAAATGCAACTTTATGTACTCCCCAACTTTTTCTAGATTTAAGATATGTTCAATAAATGGGGGTAGGTTACACAATTTTATTGGAGTATCTAAATACTTTATTCTCTTTGGTTTTTGCTTTTTGAATTTTGACCAACGATTTCATTTTAGTAGTAGTGTATTTGAAATTTGAAAAACAAAGTAACCAAATTTAGGTTCAATTACCATTTTTAGTGGTTGTAGTTGGACTTCTTTCAAATTTGGTTTTATTTATAGTTTTAGTTTAGCTTCCATTTCATTTTTACTTATAATTTGATCAAACTTTTACAAAAACATCTACATCTTTATAATCATTATGGTAACTGGTATGGGGATCACTAATTTTTTGTTTGACTAAGAGTATTTTTTAAATGATTTTTTAAATGTTTAAAAACTCTTCTTCCATACCACTTAGGCACTTGAGTAAAAATAAGAGCACAAATGTCGAAGTTTTTTAACAGACATATAATTAGCTATGGAAATCTAATTGAAACTTTTAGGATAAATATCAATTTATATCTCTAAATTTTGGTAGTTGTATTAATTAAAATTTTTTTTAAAATATTTATATCAATTAAACTCTTAGATTTTTACAAGCCAATCAATTTAGACCTTTGAAAACTATGTGTACATTAATGATCAAACGTGTAGACTTCTTCAATTGTCAGTCTTACAACTAAAATAAACGTATGGATGATTTTCAAAAAAAAATTATGTCTAAAAGTCTAAATTGATTTCTTTGTGAAAGTTTGGAGGTTTGTTTTATAAAATTGTTAGTCTATGGACTTTTTCAAACATATTATAATAGATGGAGTAAATTGATACAACCGTTAAAATTTAAAGTTATAAATAGATCCAAAATTTTAAAATAATAGAAATGCAACTGAAATGAAATGAGAGAAATTTTCATCGAAACCGAATCAATACTTCTAAACCTAATTGGGAAAAAAATAATAATAAAGATGTGTCAATAAGCTAAATTATAGGGACTAAACAAATAATTTAACAAAAAGAAAGACCAAAATTTAATTAATACGAAATAATTTATAGTGGGGGATGGGTTAGATAAGATTGTGTATGTAATTAAGGAGAAATTATGGATAGAGAAGGATTGTTTATATCTTCATTTGGAAAGTTGAAAAAGGGAAAAAAAAATAGGGATATGAAAAAGAATAATTGAAGAGGCAATGCACATCTGTCATAGTTAGCTTTTGAAATAAATGTTGGGAAATAATTTAGCCCTCTAACTACAGACAACTGGTACGAGGTTTCTTGTGGACCAACACCCCCCCTCTTCACCCACCGCTTTTTCCATTTCTTTCTTGAGCAATAGATTGCTGGGATGACTCCACCATGAGAAACTGTGGTCAGACAATTGAGTATGAACTACACATAGGATAGGTGTAGTTAGAATGTCGTACTTGTATTTTCTTTCTTTTACATTACATATTTCACTTTAATTCAATTTCAGGTTCTTTTATTAAAAAAATGTGTCATAATCTAGAATGTGTCGATAAATTGTAACTATTCGTTTCATTGGCTATTCTATTTATTAGTGGTTGAAGAGTTATTCTATTTATGTCGTTGTTTGTGAATTTCAATATATATGAGAATAAATCTCTAGGTCTTTTGTTTTAATTCTCCAACAATGAAAATGTAAGGTATAGCTAGCTAGATAGACGTATAAATATGTATTTATACATTAATTATAGAATTGTAAAGTGGGTTTGAGGGATCTTAGACCCTATATTATGGTCCTAGCTAAGAAAGGTCCAAAGCTCATCTTTCATCCTAGCTAGTGTGTTTTGAGGGAATAATTTGAAAGAACTAGTGGATACTCTATAAGGGTTGCTTAAGTTAATGCTTGTGTACTTAGTTGATATATAATACGATTGGGATGACACATGCATTAAAATGGGAAGAGTGAAAAGCAAGAAGTGGGTAATTTTGAACCCAAACAACATGAAAAGAAAGAAGGGGGAAAAGTAGCTAGCAATGTCTTGGTTGCAAAAGAGGGTGAGAAAAAACCATTCCTTGGTGCCATATACACAGTACACAGCACTGATGATTCTTGTTTGGGTCTTTGTGGTGGGGGATGATTCTTCTGTCCTACATCCCAAATACCCTTTTACACCCAATTTCTCACTCTTCTTTTAACCTTAATTCTCTTAAACCACTCCCCAACAATTAACTTAATATCATATAGTCAGATCCTAATAACTATTCTATGAATAATTGGAAATTTTGGTATCTGTGTTCTGGTCTAGTTGTTGTTTGATCCATCCGTTTCAACGTCCTAATTAATGGGTAGAGACTTAAATTTAAATTCAGAACTATAGGTCTATAGTTCCGTACATGTACTTGCTTAATTTGGATTACTCTAAACTCAACCTGTTTCAACTCAATTAAATTGTGTCTCTTTCCTTTTTTTTATTTTTTATTTTGTGGTTAGTTTATTCTATTTTGCTCATTACCTTAAAAAAAATGTGGAGTATCCAAGAAACATGTAATGATGTAATTATTATTATGTTCGTTTAAAGCTTAATTCATGATTATTCTTTTTCTTTAGATTGGAGAAGAAGACAAAACATGATGGTGTAGTTTCCGGTGTTCTAATAATCAACCTAAATATACTTAAATTGGTTTAGTTATTGTTTAAAAAAATCATTTTAGCATAATTAGAGGTATGAGATTTGAACTACAGACTTGTTAATCTAATGTCAAGTAGAATTTCTTTTTCTTTTTTGAAAAAGTTGAGTCATGTCCATTCGACCAAAATATTAGTGATTTAAATATTAACTCACCTGGAGGGAAAAACCAACTTTGGGAATGCATTAGTTCGACCTAGTGTTACTCAGCTAGTTAAGACATGCACGATCAACCAAAATATCAAGTTTGTATCTCTCATCCCAACATTTTAGAACTAGAAAAGAAAAAAAAAAGAAGTTTAAGGACCTAATTATTATAAATACAACGTTACATAGTAAAAGTATATGCTTACAACTTTTTTTTTTAAAACAAAACAATCTAGTTATGCTGGCTTAGAGAGTACAATAGT
This sequence comes from Cucumis cinereus, assembly GCA_037974625.1. Classification (NCBI taxonomy): domain Eukaryota; kingdom Viridiplantae; phylum Streptophyta; class Magnoliopsida; order Cucurbitales; family Cucurbitaceae; genus Cucumis; species Cucumis cinereus. The sequence goes on from JBBPDJ010000020.1 coordinate 1,521,447, forward strand.
TTTGCCTTGTTTGGAATAATTTGAGAAAATAATAATCATCAAATATATATTATAGTTTTAATCTCCACTCTTTCAACTTTAGGTTATTTTGATCTCTTATTTATTTAGATTATAAAAAACAATTATTTTAGTCCTTCGTTTTCTTCAATCATATTTGAAAAAGTCATGGAACAAAAAATATTATTATTACGATGTTTTTCTTTTCTTTTCTTTTCTTTTTTTCGCTTCACAATTTTACGGACGACAAGGTCGGTCGTGACAAAATTGAGAGAAAGAGACAACGTGGGATAGTGAATAAACAACAGTGGGATTTGGGCCTCCATTTGAACTACGAAATGGGCTGGGCTCATCTTTTCAATAATTCCCTTTGTACGTTAAAATTGGTGGGCCATAAACACCTGGATCCGCAGAAATAATTGCATCTAAGCCCAAATGATTTACTCGTAACATTTCCGCACAAAATACATGAATTCAAAATTAATTAAATTAATTCCAATCATATATACACCGACTGAGCTATCAGCAGGATTATAAAAGATAATTATGAGTATTAGGATGTGAGAATTAAGATTTTTTTGGTTAAACAGAAGGCCCTTTGGCCCATTTGACCGACAGTAAAAAGTCTCAAGTCTGACAAACAACTAAGGGAGTAATCAGATGGACCATACCACACCCGTGAGTACCATACACACCATTATAATTTCCACGTGGAACAGCAAATCCCATTCAGAAGCTCTTCCTCCATAAAAATAATAATAAACCATCCCCCACATACATCAACCAATCAATTACCTGCATGCATGTACACACATACATCAACATGGATTAGAGAATCAAACCTACCTCATTCATTTTCTTTTGACTTAATGATTAATGATATATGTTTTAACCAATTGAATTATATTTAAATCAATAATTCAAACATTGAAATAAGGTTTGTAAGTTAGAACTAAATCAAACAGGTTAAAGAGGTAACGTTTGTAAGTTAGAACTAAATCATACGGGTTAAAGAAAAAAAAAATATACAATCATATAAACATACATAAATTTTGTTCATTGATCTTTCCCCTTCCTTTATTTGGGTTGGACTAAAATGCCTTGAGTGTTTGGGCTTATAGTGGGCCGATTAAATAAATGATAAGATTGGGCTGAGCCCATTTATTACTGTAAGCCCAATGCTATTGTATTGACATTTGTCACAAAACACACACACACCCCAAAAATGTAGAATTTACACTCAAATTTGAACTGAAAAAATAAAATAATAATAACTCAGTTTTGTTAGGAAAACATTACATATTCCTTCCATTTATATTTGTTTGATTCTATAAACTTTCACCACTCTTTAGTGTCTTTATGACATTGTCATACAAGAATATGAATGAATATAATTACTGCATAAGACTTGAAAGTTATGAAACTTTAGAGAGGAATATTTTGAGTCAACTTCTATTAAAACTAGTGAATATTACAGTGTGTCAAAATACCACGATCACTCGAACAATTCAACCGAATCTTGTATGCTCTCCTCTCTCTATTACATCCTTCCTCTTCCTATTTCATTTATGCATTTCGATTACAACACACTTGTTGTTGTTATCTAACTTTCAAATGTGTAAAATTGATCCATTTAGCATAGGTTAAATAGTCATCGGTTTTTGTTCTTTGAATAAAACTTGTATTTGCATGTGTATGTGTGTGTAGGGTTTAGTACAACAACTATGTGGTGGAAGATTGAACTTCTAACATCCAGGAACGAAGTATACACCAATACTATTAAGTCAAATTCATTTTGACAACTTGTGTTTTGTATTATTATACAATAATATGATTTAAGTAACTCAACGTTCATCGATCTAATTCAACTTAGATTAGATGAATAGTAACATCTTGTGTTAGAATTAATTGTTTGTTATAAATAATTTAATAAAACCCAACTCAAAATTGTAAGAGTTGGATTTTGTTGCGTTACAGCCTCATTAGATTTTGTTCAAATAGCAAAATTGATATATAAATATAGAAAATCTCACTGACCTAACTCAATAGGTTTGCATCTCTACTAATAATAAGTAATTAAAATATATAAATATAGAAAATAATAATTTGGTTGGCGCCTTTCTGTCCACGCCACGAATCCCTTCTCTCGTTAATTCTCCATGGAAATTGCTATGGCAACTCACAATTTCCCACAAGGTCGTGAAGTATGTTATATGTCTCAATTTTTATATTCGTTTTAGAGAACCCAATTCATCCTTCTCTTCGATTTCATTCTGATCAACGATTCAACGTTCAACAACCGCCTCAGTTTCTTTCTCATTCATTCAAATACGTAAGACGCATTCTTTTTTGAAAATTTGTATTACCCACAATTTATAATATCGCGGGGAACGAATTTACTTCCGTGTTCTTCAACTTCAGTTGCAGACAGGAAGATATGGTGGGCTTGATGCCGAATTTACCCTCTTGGACGAGTTTCTCATCGGCCCGGGTTGATTTTGAGAGAGATGTTTCTTCTGTATCGGATTCCATCTTCAAAGACGGCGAAGAAGGCCCATCGGAGCAGCCTCCCCGACTCTCTGACGCCAATTTGAGCTTTGGAGAAAGATCCCTTTCCGCCGCTGGAGCCGCCGTTATTTCTGCCATTCTCGTTAATCCCCTTGACGTTGCCAAGGTATGTTAAATTTCTATGAATTTATAATTGGGATTTTGCCATTTCTTAGTTTCTTTCATTTTCTTTAGAGCACGGTAGTTTCAATTACTAACATCTTTAGTTACTTCAAAGTGTTGCATATTTGTGAGTACCTTTTGAGTTGATTGTTTGCTTTGATTATGTGTCTTCAGACAAGGTTGCAAGCACAAGCTGCTGGAGTTCCATATCAAGGGCCATGCCGGATGACAAGTTTAGAAACGAATACGGTGTGTCTGAATACCTTACTGTGCATTGGTTTCAATATGTTTATATGAGACAGAGTCTGCAATTTTTGGATAATTTTACAATGAGCTGGAAGAGACTAGGACCATTATGGTAATTGTTGTCTCACGTTGCATATTGTCTTTGCGGGTGTGTACAAGAAAGAGTCTCTTATTATAGTAGTTGCGATATTTCGGTAAACTTTTGCTTGATTGTTCCTTAGGTGATTCCTAATTTGAGATGTTCATCAGTATCCAGCTCACGTTCTCTTCTTGGCCTTGAACCTAATTGTTCTCCAGAGTGTAACCGGTACACGGGAACATTTGATGTGTTCAACAAGGTTATTCGTCAGGTTAGTTGAAAGTTTTGGGACTAATGCTAATTAAGGTTATCCATGAGTTTCATATATACATTATAGCTTTCACAGTTTTAGTGGAATGTAGTATTTAATGAAAGGATTAAGCTCTGATTACTTATGTGAGTGAAGTTTGTTAATATAGCAGCAGTTTTGATTTCTTTCACATTTCTATTTTCGAATATGGCTCATAGTTGGGGAATATGGGGATCAAGTTGCTTCTAGCTGTACTTATCCTGATCCCCGTGCGTTTTGTTATAGTCTATTTGAAATGTCACTTTGTTGTTGAGGGTTGATCAGTGAGTATCAATAGCACTAAGAACTAAACTTTTTGCAGGAAGGTTTTGGGAGGTTGTGGCGAGGCACATATGCAAGCTTAACTCTGGCTGTGCCAACCGTGAGTTTTGTTTTGTTTGTTTTTTTTTTTTTTTTTTTTTGTCTTTTTTGTTTCTTGTCTTTTTGGTGATGACTATGTTCCTCATCTTGACGTTTGCTCATAGATACTTTTTTAGCTAAGATCTCTGTTCAGGGATTGATTTTTTGCTTCATCCTATCTGTCACTGCCAGGTTGGGATCTACATGCCTTGTTATGATATCTTCCGCAATTTGATGGAAGATTTTACCACCAAGAATGCTCCGAGTTTGACTCCATATGTTCCATTAGTTGCAGGATCAACTGCCCGCTCATTAGCTGTTATATCATTATACCCTGTTGAACTTGCACGGACCCGAATGCAGGTTTAGAACTATGCATATTGATTTTGTGTTTACTTATTACCATGGTGCTACAAGCCTTCATCATATCTCAAGCTCTAGTTTAAATATTTTTCTTCTTCCCTCCTCTAGGCATTTAGAGAAAAACAAACTGGCACTAAGCCTCCAGGAATGTGGAAGACGCTGGTTGAGGTTGTCAATCCTACCAGGGCTAATCGCCTTCAAGATTGTAAGTACTTTCGCGATACTTTTTTTTTATGATGCTTTGATGAAGAGTGTATAATGCCAATAGTTGAAGTACATTTTGATGTTCAGTTAAATTTTGTATGGTTCAATAAATATTGATTCCATTTTTAACAGTACAGAACTATCGTCTCTTATGGACCGGCCTTGGCGCTCAACTTGCTCGAGATGTTCCATTCTCTGCCATCTGCTGGGCAACACTTGAGCCTGTGAGAAAATTTCTGCTAAGCTGTTTAAGAAAAGCACATTTTAGCTATGACAATGTGTTGCTTCAGTAAGTTTGAAGATTTTGGTTTCCTTTTCTGCCCACCTTGTCTTGCAGTTAAGGAGGAAAATTCTAGGCCTAGTTGGAGAGGAAGCCAATGCAGCAAGTGTGCTTGGTGCGAATTTCTCGGCTGGCTTTATTGCTGGAAGTCTTGCAGCTGCTGCAACATGTCCACTGGATGTCGCTAAAACACGAAGGCAAATCGAGGTTTCTACCACTATTTATGCTTCATCTAGTATATAGTTACATTTTTGTAATTCAAGGCTTCCAATCACCATACTTTCTGTGGAAGGTTTGCCATTTCACTTTATCAGAGGTTGATTTCACTGCTCCCAAGTCCCACGTTGAGCTGAAGTTAACAGTCACTCATTCAGTTGCATTGATTCCAAACCGAGCTAACATATATTATTGAAACCTTCACATTGTCTGGTTGATTTGTGGGACTTTGATCTCTAAAATGGCTGGGAATGATTAATTAAAGTTTCATGAAAACTCCCTTCCGTTTTGCTGAAAAATAACCCCTCTCTTTGTCTTTGGACTTCAAATAACGAACAACCCTTTTATATACGGTTATCTATGGCTCCACGCCACAACCATGTCTTTGACTCCTGTTCTCTGAATTCTCCTAAATTTTCTTCCCCCATCAAGATATAGAGTTTCCATCCTACCCCATGATTTAAAGATTTGCATTTGCATATTTGGTAGTCATCTGGTGTTTCATTTGGTATTTTGCAGAGAGATCCTGAAAGGGCATTAAAAATGACTACAAGAACAACTCTGGCAGAAATTTGGAGGTAAGTAGCAATTTTAGTAACAAGATTTCCATTGCCATTACTAGTTATTCTTCTTGTTGTTGAAGAAAACCATTTTCTTACCAACACAATACAATGCTTCTGTTGCTATGAGCTTCACTATGCTTATAGACGAAGTGGTTCTTCGGATCAAAAGATTTCATTAATTGAAACTGTTTACTTTGGACAGGGATGGGCGAATCAAAGGAATGTTTACAGGAATCGGTCCTCGTGTTGGTCGTGCCGGTCCCTCTGTGGGGATAGTCGTCTCGTTCTATGAAGTTATGAAGTATGCATTGTATCACAGACACCCAAAAGAAAGAATGTCTGAATAGAGGAAGTCCCGTAGTATGTTTCTATGTAATCTCAAGAAATCTCCTTTCCACAGATTGTTTAGGCCGAGACCTTTGGATGCTTATAGACAGCAACTTCTAAGGAAATAAAAATCTCCTATGGGACCTCGAGTCCCTGCCTTTTTTCCCCTTCAGTTCAAACCCAATCTCAATTTTTCGACCAAACAATTTGTTCCATCACAAATTTAGATGTACATGAACTTCGAATAGAATGAGAAGATCCTTTATACTAATAATTTAAGTAGCTCTATCATTTTTCAGTAGAATTCAAATATTATTTTCTCTCTACAGTCTATATGCTTTGATTCAATTTAATTAAGTGTTTATTTGGAGACACTTTCAAATTTTTTTTTTTAGAAGCAATATTCAAGTTTTTTAAAGCAACTCGTTCCAAGCATAGTCTATTTTTTTTTTCTGTGCATTTTCAAGAGTCTTAAATAAGAGATATGGTTCCCCTGGTCAATGAATTTAACACTTGGTAGAGTTCACAACATGTAGATCATAATCATGTTAGAAAAGGAATGAGTTGGTATTGAAGATGCAAAATAATCTTAATCGCAACGAACAACAACTAATGAAAACTAACTTTCTGCTACAGCACTCTACCCCTGCAACTATTCAACAGAGCGTCTTGAAGCCTTTCATACGATAGTGGTATGTGATGTCAGTGGGTTCATCAATCATTTGGAGTCTTTGTATATTAGTTTTCATTAATTTTGAAGGATTTGGTATTATTTCTCTCTAGAATTGGGTTATCTAAACAAAAATCTCGTTCGAGTTGTATCAATAATGGTCAATCCAAACGAGACGGCAGACATGAGATGGCTTTGCAAAATGGATCCATCCAATGAAATAAATAATGATAAAAAGAAAAAAAGAAAAGTAATCGAATAAACAATGAATTAAATGGAGCAATTGAACAAAATCTGCGAAACCCAAATATACACTTTGATTTTATCACAAAAAGAGAGAAGAAAAGTTGGGTCTCGTTCCTTCTCAAACGTCCACAAACAGCGCCTACATTGCTACAATCCTAGGAAGAAGAATTCAATTCAATTCAGAAAAAAATTGTAAGAAGATGCATCGAGAGGGTGAATTAGATACGTGAGAACCAACGCCACTAGCATGAGAACGTACGCAATCCCCTGATCGATGGAGGTCCCTGTTTTCACAATTACAAAATCAAAATTATTCCCCTATTTCTCACAACCCAAATCCCTAACCCTAATAATTTGAAAGCAAGACCAATCAACAAAGAACAGAAGGAGAATGCATAAAGAAGAAAATGTAGGTAGATACCGTCGCTAGAAGGAGCGGGAGCTGGAGCAGGGGCGGCGTCAACGAGTGGAGAAAGAATGAAGAAGATGAGAGAGAAGAAGGTGAAGAGAGCTGTGAAAGCCCTAGAAGTAGAATTGGAAGAAGCCATTGATGGATTGTTGAATTCTTCTCCTTCTCCAAAAGGAAGGGAATTTGTGTGGAGCTCTGATCAAAATCCAAATGGTTTGAAGAAGGGAGAGGAGAGTAGTGGGGCGGAGGATAATGTGATGATTTCCGTTTTTATATATATAAACAAACAGAGAGAGAATTGACAACAAAACGGCAAATGCCAATATAACTCACCTCCACAATTTTCCTTTTCTTTTTCTTACCTTTTTTTACTTTCTAAATTATTTTGCAAAATACTTATTTTACAAATTATACCCTCTTTTTTACATTAAAAGTAATAATTTTGGTTCCTAAACTGCCATGAAAGTGATCTATGACTTTTTAGCACGTACTTATAAATTTGTAACAATTTAGCTCCTATACTTTAATAAGTATCAGTTTAGTCCTTACATTTTGTAATTTGTAACAATTTAGTCCTTATAAGAGACCAAGTGTATTTATTTAATATTGTTTCTCAAATATAGTATTACTGGTCAAATTAAACATAGCTCTACATGTTGTTGAGTCAGCATATATATAATATATACTTTTGGGCATCTACTTTTTTTTAGGTTCAGTGTTCTAATCCCAACACCCATTATTGTAAAAAAGAGATATAATTTGAATTTTATGATAAATATTATAAAACCACATAGGTACAAATAAAACTTTACATGATAAACTTGATTTAAAAATTGAAAAAGAATTTCAAAATTGATCTCCAATTTAAGAATATTCAATTTAATTGGAAAATGAATTTAAAAGTTCTACCTAAATCACTAAGGTTTTTGAGAGTATTCAATTTTATTTTCCTTTTACCAATTAAACTATATTCAAGTACATATGAATTACAATTAAGCCACTTTTAATTTATTTTGTTAAACCATATAAAAATTGTATTGATTTTTTTTTTTTTCTTTATAATTGTATTGATTGAAGATATTTGATTACAAGGCCATGTGGTGGGCCCAAACCGACAGTCTGTCTACTTAGTTGGCAACCATTCATTAGTTGATCAAAACTATACATCAGGTGGGTCCCATTCCTAAGCTTAACGTTTACAATTTTAAGTTTTCAACTAATGTTAACGGCTATATTAAGTTTTCTTGTTGCATTTTACATATATTTTCAAAGGTTTAGATACCTTCCATTTTAATTTATTCATATAATTACAAAATGTCTTATTTTTATTAATTTTAAAACCACCCAACCATTTATGTCCCCAAAAAAGACGATACAATGTCCATAACCAATTGAAAGTAGAGATTAAATAGTATTTAATTTTTTACTATATATCGAAGATATACAATAATTTTTTTATATAGGTAAAGATCTTTCTTTGTTTATCTTACTATTATTAAATTTCACTATTTTTTAATTGAAAAATAATGTTGGGATCTGATTTCAAACAATCTCATCCTCTTCTTGGTAATTGTATTAAAGTGTATTACAATCCCATCCATTTGTATAGGGTAAAAAAGGGATACTAAATAAGCAAATTCACTTTATATGAATTTCTCTTGAAATTAATTCTATTATAATTCATCATCTAACTCAAATTTTACATTTAGAACTTTTTTGTTTTCTAATAGATTAAATTTTTTTAAAATTAACTAAAATCATTCTGCCATTACTAATCAGCAATGAGGTTCAAACAAACACTCTTTACAAGCCCACTCGCAATCATAAATCTCAAAAACAACTAAGAGATTGTGCCACCATCCTATTCATCAACGTCCGTATATGCATGCAAATTTGAAAATAATGGTCCATCAAAATCAGTAAATGTTTCCAATCATGGACGACGACCGGTCTTCCTCCACCCAACCCTGCATTTTGAATAGAATTTTATATGAAAAAAAAAGGTTCTATTATACTGAAGAAACCAACAAAATAACCTAAGCCAAACAATCTAATATCTTTAACCCCACAGCCAGGCAACATCTGTCGGTACTGTCATTTGTATGGATTCTGTAGAATAACATAATTCAAAATTCAAAATTCAAAATTCAAAATTTGAAGTAATCTATTGGCGACCAGATCAGTGTTTTTTAAAGCTCAATGCACACTAAAGCACAATAGTCTTTTGGACTTAAGCACCACGCATAAAGAAGAGAAAGTATAGTTGAGGTGAAAATATGACAAAAAGACCCCAAGACACAGGATATTTTACTATTAGACTTAAAAAATATTGTTTTTGAGTTATTAAAGAAAGAAAACCCCTAACTATTACTATTTTTAAAAAAAAAGATGATGCAAAATTGCCCTTGGGGCTTGTGTGTGTTTGAGGTACACCTTATTTTGTAACGCGGAGCGAGGCGCTAGACCTACATCTTGGGCCTAGTCGCACACCCAACTTTTGAGAAATATTATCAACCAATAGAGGATTTGGGAACAGGTAATACCTGGCATTCACTGTAAAATGAATGTTTTAGGTTGGAACAGAAAGCCAGTGATCTGCAAGTGACAATGGAATAATCTTCAAAACTCTGTTAACAACTTGAAGGAAAAGTTGAAGTAAGATCTCAATCAAGCATGGGGTCTGTAGAATATGGCACATAATCCCACCACATGCAATGTTAAAAGTAAGAAAGGCCTACCACATGTGGATGGTAGGATGAACAATGCTGTTCTCAACTATGATTGCCAATGCCACAAGCCTCACTCTTCATCACACAAAACGGTCCCAAAACATAAAAAACAAAAGACACCTCATTGACGCAAATGGAAGACCTAAATGGATTGCGTATGGATTAGAATAGTGGGAGTGTGACCCCTACGTTAACAAGCCAATACAGAGAGAATCTGTATTTTCAAATTGTATATTTACTCACTAAAAATAAAAGACAAAATCACACGGGTACAACCTCCATTAACATGACCTGCAATCAGGAAATTCAAGCAGTCAGTCATCTAGTGCAGTATAAAAAACTCGCTAACGAATGGGCTTGTCACTATAGGCGGAATATGGTAGAGTAACATTTAAGAGACAGCATAATACAAATATAAAATTAATTGTCTTTTTGTGTGTGTGTGTGTGCGCGCATGCACATATGTGCAAACTGGAAGTGAGTATTTTATTTGGACCCCGGCATTGGAAAGGAGCGGATTTCCATATGACATTTAAATTTATATTTTATACCGGTGTCATATAACGGATATGCGTTCTAAGAATTAAATAATGTTTATCCAGCTTGATCATATTCTCCACAAAAAGAATTAGAAATTGAAACTGGTAGGATATTTTCTTCCATACATTTAAGTTCTAGAAGACCAGCTGGCAATTTGTCACTTTATACATTTGCACGTATTTTGAAAGATATTTTGCAGTCAATGCCATACGAAGGTCGTAGGATGCCAATAATCATATCAGACTACTAGGGTTAAAAACGCATGGTACGAAATTAAAAGTTAAAGCATCCTCCATTGTAACCAAAAATTCCATTTCACCTAATTTGCCTTGTCAGACGGCCAAACTTGGGTCAGCCGTCCCCGATGCATTTCCCTCTCCTGTAAGAATCTGGTCGGGATCCTGCATCATAAAAGCACATACAAGTGAATCGTGTTCGGTGTAGGAAATGAAACAGTTCAAAAATATACATGTACACTGACCTCCATTCCCCATTTGATATAATCTGGCGACTCACAAGCCTTATATTCATCAACCAAACTTTCAATTATATCTCTTGATTCATCAAACTCAGAGAGGTCATTGTCCTGTCCAATGGTAGTTGTTTGTTTCGATTTTAAACTATGATCAATTGAACAATTCATAAGGAAGGTTAAAATCTACCAGACCAACCATGTAGTGCACAAGACGGCTTGCCTAGTCTAATACATTATTAACCAAATTTCGTTACAATAATTACTCCTGACACAAGATGTTCGACTAGAATGAATAACAATAAGTCTTCAATTGGGGCAGAAAATATTGGAACAGAAATCTTACAGCAAACATTGGGAACTTGCGATAGTTGTCAAGAAAGGCTTGCTTCTTTCTCAACTTCTCATACTGGCTCAAACACTTGCTGAAAAGATGCCGGATGCTGGTATGGCTAGCTAACATAAGACCACTGACCTGAAAATTATTTCTTCCAGTGAGCATTTAGAAGTAAAAGAGATGACATGATATTGAATTTAGCGACAAAGAAATGCCAAGATATTAAATTAATAGCAGACTGAGAGGAAGTTAAAAAGGGATCTGAATTAGCTCACGTACCCTATGGGCAGTTTGAACATATGGTGATTTCCGTGAGAGTGCAACCTAAAACAAGCCAGCATATACACTTATGAATCTACACAAATTAACTAAGAAAATTGGAATATCAAAATATGTTGATTTTGTTGTTAAAAGAAACCTGAATGCTGGCCGGCCCCCACTCAATAAAATTCACAAGCTTTCTTTCACGTATTCTCTGCAAACTTTCATGAACCTGTAGCATAGTGGAAACATCAAAATAAATCCATAGCAAACTTGCAGTAAATTAATTATTTTCCCTTTTTTTTCAGGCGTTTTAATCATCAGTACCTGTGTAGGGTCAACTTCTCCCTGTATGATATTCAATATTGATATGTATTTCGCTTGACTAGCTTCTTTTGTTCGAGCATATGAGGAGACCATAATATTTTTTGTCTGTAAATGAGCATAATGCCATAATGTCAGATGAAAGGGACAAATTGGTTTTTTTTTTTTTTCCTTCCGTAAGAATGAAATCAACCAAAAACTCTTACCTGGAGAAGTCTTCTCATGACATCAAGGACAGTGGTTTTCCTTATCACATTAGCCTGCAAAGAAAATGCACAACTTTGATCATCCATTGCTAGAAACTTTCTTACAAGCAAGCAAATAATGCCAAATGATAAATCACCAGAAATATAAGTGATCACATACACACACACAAAGGATCTACAACAATGAGATTTTTTTTTTTTCTTTTTTGAAAAGGATACAAGAATGAGATAATAAAAGATGTGAAACACAAATCTGTGCAAAGAAGACCCAACTTTAACTATGTCAAAGCAGATTACAATCAACAAAATCACGAAGTTTAGTGGAGGGATAATGAAACTGTTTAATATCAATAAGTAACAAGCACAAAGAAAAATACCTGGCGCTCAACCGTGAGTGGTGTGTATCCTGTCATTAGAAAATGGCATCTTGGTGTTGGAATTAGAGAGGCCAAGAGTCCAACCAAGTCATTGTTCATATATCCTGGGTATCTCAAAGTGGTTGTGCTAGCTGACATTACAGTTGACACTAAGGAATTTGTTTGTGCAAAGGTTGGATTTGATAGATGAAGGCGTTCTACAGCTATTCTATTTAGGGCAGTATTATCAAGAACAACAACACAATCAGCATTGAGTGTTAGTCGCTTTAAAGTCAAAAGTGAGTTGTAGGGCTGGACTACAACATCACTTGTTTCCATCTGATTAGGAAAAACACTGTACGTCTGAACCAGTTTTTTGCTGTAGCGATCATTCAGAGTCTCCAGAAGATATGAACCCATGCCTGCATTACATTAAGTGATAAACTCAATTACGTATTTCTAGTCCTCCTTAAATGTCCTATCAATCTTGACTTACTCTAACATATGCTCTTTTAATTTGACAGAATGCACATTCACACAACGTTGTCATTGGAGATAAAATGATTAGACCCCTAAAATTGAGAATTAAACCTCCTCTTTCTTTTTCTTGTCTTTTTTTTTTTTTTTCAAATATATCTGCAAACTAATCACTATCAGTCATCCAAATTCTGAGAAATCAATAACTAACATAAACAAAAATTAGGATTCTTCAGTGCTTCAAATCCTGAGTCAATTTGGAAAGTTTCTTTACTTAAAAATACATGTGCTCGCAGTACAAAAAACTGTCTGGGTAAACATTTTTTTAAAAAAATGAAAATCTGGATTTTTTTTTTATTTTTTTAATGAACATAAAAATCTGTCTGAATTTTACATTACCGCAATGCCTTCCCATAATCATTTTCCCATTACAAAAATAAAACTAATAATAAAGAAATAAGGAAAGGTTAGAAGGAAGTGCAGAAGATACCTGATCCTGTCCCTCCGGCAATGGAATGGCATAGAACAAAACCCTCAAGACTATCACTTCCATCTGCTTCTCTGTCAATCATGTCCATGATATCCTCTTCAACACCCTTTCCCTGATCAAGTCTTCAAGTAAATTTCAAAAAGATACCACATGGATAGCATAGAATTCTAAGAAGTATGTCACGTAAAGTTGATGTGTACAGATTTTGGATCGTAGAATGTCAGCATGTCTCTAATGATAATTTCAAAAATAAAAAGGAAAACATATTGGAAAAAAGAAAACCTGATGATATCCACTGGCCCAGTTATTTCCAGCACCACCTCCGTGATCTGAAACAAAGATGTTCTCATGGTTGTAGAGATTTCGATATTCACTGTTCTGGATACCATTGATGACCCTGGGCTCCAGGTCAATAAGCAAAGCTCTTGGTATGTAGTGCTGATCATCAGCTTGATAGAAGAATACATCTTTCCGGTCACCACCCTGCATACAATATGTTCACATCCTTCCACTGAAATGTGTCTGCAGCTTATGTATACAATATATTATATATGACTAAGATCAAAGTCATTGTCACCCAGTTAATACTAATATACGTAATCCATATCTCTCAGCTCTCCATAAAACTTCTGTCATATGATAAGAGCAAGAATGCAACGAAGACCAGAGAATCTGATCCAAGGTCATGAAAAAATTACAATAGTGGACTGCGCCATAAACCAAACACATCTCGCCCACCGACGCCCCAGTGACCAAGTGCTGTCGAATTGTCAATAATCCCTTCGTGTAGCCGTTCATTTCCACAAGATCACTCAAAAGAAACTAGCACAATCCAAAGCCGGAGAAAATCGCAAGCGAATTCCCCAATCGACCTACAGTTCTAGCTGGTTAAAACCCTTATTATGCAATTCCCCACTTATCTTCTAAAATCTTACAACGAACACATTCTAAAAGTGCAGTTATATGTTTAAATATTATCATACAACCTAAACGCTCCATTTCCTTATCTCTCCCCCAATTTACCAAGCAACCACACTGACGCTCGTACGTACATAGTACATTACACATATAAACAAATTAAAAGAAAATACAACAGTGTATGAAGAAGAGAAGCAAAGCAAGGACCTGAGTAGCAAAATCTTCAAGAATGCCCTCTTTGCTGATTCCATGCTCGAGGCAAAGCTGCTTCCAGAACTCCATTCCGATCTGGTTCCCACATTGTCCAACTTGAAGAGTGATGATCTCTCTCGGCATATTCCTAAGGAAATTAGGGCTAAGCAGAAGAAAAACAAAATGTTGTAAACAAGAAGCTGGGTGTGGCGGGGGGAAGCCTTTTTGAATGGGAAGACGAAAGAGAGGGAAAGGAAAGGACTGGTGAAGTGAAATTTTGTTGGATTTTTTGGTTTTCTATTTGGAGTAAAACTGAGAGTGGAAGAAAGCTAAAGCTCTCCCGTTCGGACCGCGCTTCCACTCCGGCTGAGAGCGACCGATGCTAACTTACGCCACCGTAAACTTGGGCCTTATTACAAGTAATTGGGCCTTCGGTTCCACTTGAACTGTGAATTGGGCTTCGATCAAAGCTTGAGCTCTATTGGGCCGCCCTTCACAAAAATCTAAACTTGGCCCAATTCTTAACTACTGCGACAAGACATTTATACGTTAAATTACGAATTTGATTTATATGATTAGAGAACTTTAAAATTAACTTATATTTAGAACTTTCTACAGTCTGATAAAACTCTCATAAAAAAATTCTACAATAGTGACTATTTGGAAAAATTCATTAAATTATACAAACTATTTATAAGATTTTTTAAATTACATAAGTATATTTAATTGTTCAACAAGTTTGACTGCTGCATCATGAAAGATTGAAGTATTAACATTTGAAATGATGATATATAATTTAGTTGTATTACCTAGCAAGCCCACGATAACAAATAAAATGATTCATAACTTAGCTTATAAATATTGACATTTAAAATATTGGTCTAAATAGATTAAATCATAATTTTAACTCTAAAGTCCCATTCATGATTCAACAATTAGTAGGCTTTTTTATTTTTTAAAATTGTAATTATTCTCACACACTTTACCATGGTTGTTCTTTTTTTAATCTTTCCTAATAAAACATTTAAATTATTATTCAAATGAAAAATTGAAAACATTCCTACACAGTAGCTAATAATTTTGTAAAAAAAAAATGAACTAGGGTTTATAAGATTAATATTTAAACCACAAAAAATCAAATGATTATCAAACAATTGCAATTTCTAAAAATTACTTATATGTCATATTTTACACTTTTTAATATACATACATACATACATATATATATATATAAATTTTTATGAATATATATTTTAATTTGAGTTAAGGAGATGAATAAAAGAGAAAGGAAGAAGGAAGGGGGGGAGCTTAAATAAGAAAGAAAACAGTTTAAAAAGGAACTATTATAAGAAGAGCTGTTGCTGCAAAATTCCAAAAGAATGGCCATCGAAATTCGCGGCAAAAAGCATCATCTCTCTGCAAACAACGATCCATCCTCCACCATTCTTCAACCTTTACCATTTCTAGACAAGTGTTTGGCTCTAACCTTTGCCCACTTCTTACACCCATTTTCCAACCTCAATCTTCCACTTTCCTCTGTTTCTTCTCCACCCCCCAATAACCCCCATTTCTGTTCCTTTCTCAACTCCCTTTCAACAAAATTTCCTCCCTTCTCAT
Organism: Cucumis cinereus; assembly: GCA_037974625.1. Lineage (NCBI taxonomy): Eukaryota > Viridiplantae > Streptophyta > Magnoliopsida > Cucurbitales > Cucurbitaceae > Cucumis > Cucumis cinereus. The sequence continues at coordinate 1,537,285 of JBBPDJ010000020.1, forward strand.
GTAAAATTCCTTTCCCCTCCGCCATTGGATTCATGGGTCGCCGCTAAAACTTCCATCGGTTGTTTTTTCTGGCTTCATTCCGTTCCAATTATGAAGCCCTAACGAAGAATCCTTATTTTTAATCCACTTGCATTGCTGTGGTGTCGATTGCTCAAATTCCCACGCTCTCTTGAACTGAGAAGGACCGAGACGATTGATTTCCCAAAAGATCATTATCATTCTGGGTTCTGAAATGGAGCAATTTCGGCAGCTTGGAGAGGCATTAGGAAGTGTAAAAGCCCTCATGCTATTCAAAGATAGCGTTCATATAAATCAGAGGCAATGCTGTTTGTTGCTTGATGTTTTGAGCTTTGCGTATGATTCAGTGGCGGAGGAGATGAAACAGAATCTTCGATTTGAAGAGAAGCATACTAGATGGAAGGTTTTGGATCAGCCTTTGAGAGACCTAAACAGGGTATTCAAAGAAGCAGAATGGTATATTAGGCATTGTTTGGAAACAAAAGATTGGTGGGCAAAAGCGATTATGCTATATCAGAATACTGATTGTATTGAATTTCATATTCATAATCTGTTGTACAGCATTACGGTTGTCGTTGAAGCCATTGAAACGGCTGGGGAGAATTCTGGTAGTGATCATGATGAGTTGCTGAAGAAGAGACTAATCAACTCCATCAAATACAGGAGAGAACACAAGGATTTGAAGATTTTCAAGTGGAAATTTGGGAAACAATACCTTATTACTCAAGATTTCTGTAATCGGATTGATGCGGTTTGGAATGAGGATAGATGGTTTCTACTCAATAAGATCCGGGAGAAGAAATTCACGGCTTCATCCAAGTACGAACAACAATTAGCGGATCATCTTCTGAAAAACATTGATGGGTCAGAATCTTTGAATGGAAAGCTATTGCCAAGTTCAATGCTAGTAGGATCAAGGGATTACCAGGTGAGGAGAAGATTAGGGGGTGGGAGTCAATACAAAGAGATTCTCTGGTTAGGGGAAAGTTTTGCTATGAGACACTTTTTTGGGGAAATTGAATCCTTAATTCCAGAGATATCAATGCTGTTATCTCTTTCTCATCCAAACATCACTAGATTTCTTTGTGGGTTTACTGATGAGGAAAAGAAAGAGTGTTTCTTGATTATGGAACTCATGAGTAGAGATTTGTCAAGCTATGTAAAGGAGATTTGTGGCCCTCGTAAGAGAATTCCATTTCCTCTTCCTGTAGCTCTAGATTTGATGCTTCAGATTGCAAGAGGAATGGAATATCTTCACTCAAAGAAGATCTACCATGGTGATTTAAATCCTTGCAACATTCTGGTTAAGCCAAGAGCTTATTCTACGGATGGCTATGTACATGGTCAGGTCTCAGGGTTTGGCCTACCTGCTGTCAAGTTTAAGAACTCTTCCAATCAGAATGAATCTCTCCCGTTCATATGGTATGCTCCAGAAGTTTTAGAAGAACAGGATCAATCAGGAACTGCTGAGAGTTTTAAGTATACAGAGAAGTCTGATGTGTACAGCTTTGGCATGGTTTGTTTTGAAGTTCTGACTGGGAAAGTCCCTTTTGAGGATAGCCATCTTCAAGGGGATAAAATGAGTCGAAACATTAGAGCAGGAGAGAGGCCACTTTTTCCTCATAGTATGCCAAAATATGTGACGAACTTGACAAAGAGGTGTTGGCATGCCGACCCGAATCAAAGGCCGAGCTTTACGTCTATTTGTAGGATTCTTCGATATACAAAGCGATTTGTTGCAATGAATCCTGATTACAATAGCCAGACAGATCCTGCTATGCCAACAGTAGATTACTGTGACATTGAGTCAGGTTTATTGAGGAGGTTGCCCTCTTGTGGAATAAGTGATGCCGCATCACCAATTACAGATATTCCATTTCAAATGTTTGCATACAGAATCGTTGAAAAAGAGAGATCTGGTGCCACCTTTAAAGATACCTCAGAATCAGGAAGTGATGCCTCAGCATGTGGGGATGAAACGGCATCATCAATAGACGATCCTTTCCAGACGCCGGTTGAGAAAAAACTACCAGCTTCTCGTGAAGGAACCAGCAGGAGGCTTTCATTGACCAAGAACAATTCTGATATCAAACTGAACAAGCTACCAGGTTATTCTCGTTAATAGTCATGACTTCTATTTTCTTGAAGTATCAGTTGTACTTTCTAGATCAAGAGTTAAAAACACTGAAGCTAAAACTAATTGTACACTGCCCTTAGAATTAACAGATAAAAATGACCAAACAAATGAGCAGTTGTGCAAGAATGAAGTAACACTCACTTAATCTTCACTCGACCTTTTCAATTCACCTGCACGAACTCAACTCTTTAGCCAGCTTTGAACATGTACCCGTATCTCAAACTACTTGTAATTTGTGAATAATATCCCTTTAGTCTTTAGGATGTATAAACTGAAATTGGTATCACAGGTGACAGATGGTTAAAATGCTCTTATGTTCTAAATCTAACTCCATCCTGACTTCCATTGCACAGGCACACCGAAAGGACGGTTTTCAAGGCCTCCGCAAATTAGTCCTCGTGGGCGAAGTATGCGAATGAATTCTGAAAGCCAGCTTATGGCAATGAGTCCAAAGCTTAGAAGATCATCTGGCCATGCCTCAGATTCTGAGCTACCCTAAAACCAAGGAAGAAGTATTGATGTAGCTGACGACCTCAGTGATTTAAAGGCAGTGCTCATAAATGTTCCCCATCGCCTGTATGAACTACAGGCTTCACAGACAAGTTATTTTTCTTCCTAGATGGATGGGTGGACAAAGGAAATATGGAGCTGGGTTTCGAAGATGAGAATGATCCAACACATTTTGTAACTAGGGATAATCAATCTTTAGCAAAGAGCAGTGATCAATCAGGAAAAGTGGGGGGAAATTGCTAGAGGATTTAGTCATTGCCAAAGGGTATATACTTTTTCCAAAGTTTTTGCTATCTATCTTCAATTCTAACAGCAACTAGAGTACCTGAATGAAAGAAAAGCACACACTCTAAGTTGTGAAGAGATTCCCTACCTGCCCTGCCAAAAGAGAGAGTTCTGCAAACCACAACAGAAGATGATGAAGCTGCTGTTTTCGCCCACAGAAATGGTCTTGGGAATGGAAGGGAGAGGGGTCAAGAATGCATGAAAAAGGAAACAAACATTTTATAAAATTTTACTAGAACATACCAGACTTCATATGAGATGTATTGATTTGATACTGATTTTAACATTTGGAATGAGAATTAAACTTAGCGTGAAATTTAACATGATTCAGCAATGACACAGCACAAATGGTAGGAGCTAAGTTACATCCCATGGAAATTCTATAATCCCATGCGTGCAAATAATCACTCATAACCATGAAGTGGAGTAAATCTAAAAAATGAGCTGCAAAATTGTTTTCATATCAACTTCTCATGTATGAAATATTTGACTCCTGAACCTAAGAACCACTGCATAACTCGGCTACGGAAATTCTCCACATACAAAATAACATAACTTTGACATATCACAAGGTTCTAAACTCTGTTTCCTTGTCGATCTTCTTTCAAGTCGACGAGTTCATTTTTCCAGCTGATGATAAGAATCAGAGGCTATTCGGTCAATGGAATAACAGCTTTCAGGGTTAAAAAGGTCCCTGCTAACATGCTTCCATCTTCAACGAGCTCAGTGGGCATGGGGAAAATTGATGAATTATACCAAACCCTAAACTGGCCTCCTTAGAATATGTAGAGATTCTTCTACTAATTGAAATTTATGATTTCCTCTAATTTTGATTCAACAAAATGATACTTGTTTTCACATAGTTTATCCAAGAGTTGACTGAGAGTGCCTTTTTCTAGTCTATAACCAACTCTAAACATTGAGCCTATGATTGATAAAGAATCATCTAATTTACCTATTTGAATGAGACTCTGAATCAACTTATCAAAGGTTTGCTTTTGAGGCTTGAGATTTCTCTTCAACATAGTTATCAACCACTCCATCCCCTCAACCACACATCCTTGTTCACACAATCCACTAATGATGTGATCACGATTGCAGACCCTTGGCTGAAGACCTCTATTATGCATATCATTCCACATTTCTTTTGCTTCTTGCACACTACCTAATTGACAAAGCTTTTGAATGAGATAAGTATAAGAGGAAGTCGAAGGCTGCAACCCCTTCGCTTGCAGTTCCTTTAATAGGTCGGTGCTCTGTAATACCTTCCCCTCTCTGCAAAATCCTTGAATCAGGGTATTGTATGTAATGATATCGCACTCTATATTCTTGCAAGGCATTTCTCGAAAGAAGTCATATGCTTCATCTGTCCTTCCTTGTCGACAAAAACCTGCAATCAATGTGTTGCAGCTCAGAGTGGTTTCCTTATAACCTCTATCAAGCATTTCCTTATACAGCTTCATGGCCTCATCCAAATTTCCAATCTTACAAAATCCATAAATCAACGTGTTGTACGAATACTCATTTGGAAGAAATCCCTTATCAATCATCTCAAACCACAGCTTTCTAGCATCTCCAAGACAGCTCATCTTACAAAGACCATGAATCATAGTTGTATACATGACAATATCAGGAGCATATCCCCGATCCTTCAGGCCATTAAAAACCTCAAATGCCTGCAGCTGTTTCCCTATTTTGCAGAGCCCGCTAATGATTTCCTGGTAGGTAAAAATATCGGGATTACGGTTCTTTGCTATCATTGTGTGAAGAAGTTCTGATACTCTATCATAATTCTTCCCCTCACAAAACCCAGAAATCAATTTGTTGAAAGCAGCATTACAAGGGGCCAATCCATCTTCTAAAGCCTGTCTTAGAAGCTCATAAGCTCTTGGCACCTTATCATCGCTGCAAAATGCCTGGATAAGAAGCCCCACAGTCTCAATGCCGACATCCTTCTGCACACCAGCTGCCATCATCTCTTCATACAGTTTCCAAATAAGATCAGTCCTCCCAAACTTAAGACTACTCTGTAAAGCAAAGTTCCAAGTCTCAATGGATGGACGATAACCAGCCTCTTTTAACACATGAAATATATTAACAGCTTCCTCAACTAATCCACCCTCGCAAACACATCGAATGTAATTCTCCAAAGAAGCAGGCTCGGGAGTAAAACCGAAAGAATGCAGAAAAGATTTAGCGGGAACACAAGCCTTGGCTTCCAAAAGAGCATCAAAAAGCTTATTGCAACTGACTGGATGGGGCAAGAACTCAGGCTGCGAACTCAACCAAAGAAAAAATCTCAACGAAAGCAAAACATTGTTCAACTGCTTCAAAAGCTCGCTAAAAAAAGACGGGTCATGGAAATTGAAAGAAGGGTAATCAGAAAGCAGACTCTGTTCCCATCTGGGTTTGCTCCTAATGACCTTACCAACCTCTGCCGCAATCTCACTGACGTCTTTCCGGTGAGTAAGGTTCAGCAATTTCTCACTCGATTCAATCTCTTCACGCCCATTATTGCCTCCATTCGTTTCCACTGAGAGATTCCGAATGTGGGTCCTAAGGTTCTTGAAAAATCGAGAGTTTTGGCGAATGGAGATCATAAGAGATGTAAGATTAGCCATAACCCACTGTTCCTCTGATTCTCATAGGTAGAATTTCGGGTTCTCAGCAGATATGATAACTGATAATAACCTAATTGAAGATAAATGAATGAAACGGCGGCAATTTAGAAATTCAGAAGAACAAGCACAGGTTAAAGAGGGTCATTTAAAAAATGTTAATCGGATTACAACAACCCACATCATTGAATCCAGGAAAAAGAAGATAAAGTTGAGCAAACCAGAGATCGCGGAGGGGCCAATTTTGCAATTAGAACGAGGAGGCGCAAGAAAGGAAAACGATGGAAGAAACCTGGAGTGGAAGAAGCGGAGAATCATTTTTTCTTTTTCTTTTTCTTTTTTTTTTTCCTAAATCTAAATTTGTTTTTAGAGATGTTATTTTGTCTCCAAAATATATATATATATTGGAATGATTTTGTTCTCTCATGTTTGTCTGTTGAATTTCTAGTCATTTTTTCAAAATAAAAATTACATTTAATAACACTAATCAAATCTGACATTTGATAAGTGTTTTTTAATTTTAAAAAATTAACCCTATAAACATTTATCTATTTTGATTTTGAAAACTAAAAATGAAAAAGTAAAAAAAAAAATTAAAAAGTTTTTGTTTGTTTTTATAATTTGCTAACAATTTAACTCCTGTATTTGCATAATAGTGTAAGAAAATTACTTAAATATTTAGGATTTGTTTGATAGAGAATCTGAAAATAAAAATTTGAAAACAAATGATTAGATGAAAATATAGTTGTATATTATGTTTTCAGATATATGTTTGTTCATTGATTCAAAAATTAGATTCTAGTTTTAAAACAAATGTTTAAATCTGTTTTATACCATATATTTATAAATCATAAAACTAGTTTTACTTATTCATAAGATTTAATTGACAATAAGCTAGTATTCATTTATTTATGAATATAAATTATGTTAAAAAAATCAGTTAAGTTGCAATTTTAGTCTCTAATGTTTGGAGAAAGTTGCAATTTAGTTTATAGTTCTTATGATTTGAAAACCTTCATAAATAGTTCATACGAGCGAGATGTTTTCTATGATTTTATGAAACAAAAAAGATTAATTTCTAGTTATAAACCATCGTGACTAAATTCTATTCTTTTGAAACCATAGGGACCAAATTTGTAATTTAACATAAAAAATTATATAATTATTATTTTGTATTATTATATAATTTATAATATATTACATAATACGTGATATATTAAAAAATTGAATTGAGTGTCCTTTTTTAAAAAAATTGAGTTTATAACATGAAATAATGTATTTCTAAATGTTATTACATGTATTTAATATAATTATGTTTTTTTAAAAGTGTAAAATTCAAATTCTAGATATAATGAAACATTAAAAAAAAAATTGTTTTCGAGATTTAGACTGTTTGGATCACATAATTCAAAAACAATTTTTAGAAACAGAATCCAAATTATATGTCAAACTCATGTATGATATATGCTAAATTCAGTTAATTTGAAAGCATAAAACAGAATCTAGATTCTCTACCAAACGTGTTCTTAAAGTCACTTCATGTTTTTCCAACATTTATCATATCCATCAATAGTACTTTCAATGAAAAGTCAACCATATATAGCAAACCCTATATGTAAAATTAGTTTACATATATATGGGTCCTTCAAACTTTCAACTATTGAAAGTTAACATAACTCAACTAGCGTACATATATATTATTAACGACCAATAAGTTTATAGTTTAAATATATATTATTAACGTTTAACCAACAATAAGTTTATAGTTCGGATTTCTTATGATACTAGAAAATCTTGTTTTTTTCTTTTTTTTTTTTTGCAAAAATAAATCGACAAACAAAATAAATTAAAAAATGGGAACATTTGATTGGATTATGAAATTCGTGGTTTGAATTGTAATATCGAATATGTGGGTCGGAACGTCCTTTTAAGCCCACTTTCACATGTGAGCCATTTAAATCAAAACTTGCATGCCAAGTTTGTGTGTTGTTCACGTCAGCGTGAGAATGGTTCTAAAAAAATATAAAAAGGAAGACATCTTGTCGTGTGAGTGAGAGAGCTTATTGTAGTGCGATTGCTGATTAGATAGTCTTTTCTTTTTCTTTTTTCTTTTTTTTTTTTTTAGAGAATCTTTCGTTGATAGTACAAAATCGGACGCAACCAACGGTAGGTTGAACGTGTTTTTATCATCGTTCTTGCCACTTGAAAAGGAGCTTAAGTTGGTTTATCCATTCTTGTAAGTTTGTAAGTTTCAAATTGTTTACTTTTCATATCTGTAAATACAGGATAGTAAATTTTATATTATATTTCAAATTATTTTAAAACCAATCTTCTTTAGTAAAAAAATATCATTAAAAAAAGTATATAACAAAACTTTGTTTGATGGTTCTTATTTTTTCTTTTGAAAGTGAAAATGTTCGAAACTTTGAAGTTGATACTAGTTGAGTTTTAACCGATTAATATTTAACATTTCAACGACTAGTGATTAAAAATATTTACATAGAATTTAACCATCTAGCAAATAATTCTAAAAACAAGAAAAAGAAAATCCCACATTACTGTTCAAAAGTTATATTTTGTTCTTATTTGGTAAGTATATCAATTTAAAACCTATTTTTGTAGATTTCTATTTTTCCTAACTAAATTTTAGTAAAAGTTTTCTCAATCATTGTTTTTTATTGTAATTAAAAAAAAAACATGAATTTTTCTAATCATCAGTCTATGAAAAATCAAAATTGTCAGGTTTTAGCATTGACTAAATTTAACTGCAAATAGCTAAATTAACGATAAACCTCATTTAGACCAATTCACAGCCAAAAAAGAAACCCATTAAAGCATTTGCATAAATTGGAAACAAGCAATTGTGAAGGTTTTGACTTTGAGGTCCAAACCTTCCCCACAAGGGAACAACACAAATTCATGTTAATTTTTTCTCCCTTGTATTACGATAAATTAACGTTAACAAAAACTTGCGACGTATTTTCAGGTAAAAGATATGACGGGAGGTATGAAAAATGAAAACGATTTTAAAGACGAACAACAACAATTGAGAGAAGATCATAATGGAGAAGAAGCCGTAGAATTGAATTCGAGTTCGTCGTTTCTACCCGATTTGAACCTTCTATTTGTGCTTCTATCATTGATTTCTCCAAATACAAATGAAGAGTCAAATGATGGTAATGGTGAATCAATGAGAATGAAAGAGAATGAAGGTAGTACAACATATAATATAGCAAACCCGAGTGTAAGAAAAAAAGATGTGACTGAAGCCAAACATGAAAGTCGTCGAAAAGTACCTCAAAGGTTTCATACAACAATAAAAGATCACAGGTTTTTCTCACTTTATCTATTTCTAGTGTGCTTGGAATAAATTATAAATCTTTTTTAAAAAAATGAAATCAAAAGTTTGAGGTTATAATTACAACTACTATTATACTTGCAATTTGTCCAAAATTGTCAAGCTATTGTTGTTGTTTTTTTTTTCTTTACAGGCATGGAAGAAAAATGTGAATCCATCAACAAAGAAAGACGAATGGATATTAAAAAGAGACATGAATGACTAATATAGATAACCACTTATATAGAAGTTTTGGCACAATCAACACATGAAGAAGAAGATGCCCAAGTGAAGTTGACATTCTTCATGTTCAATGAAATATGTTTTTATCACTAACATAGGGCTAATTTGCTCGAAAAACAAAAAGACATGAAATATGTTTTTATCACTAACATAGGGCTAATTTGCTCGAAAAACAAAAAGTTGATATGTCAATATTTTTTCTTTTTTTAATATAACAAATGAGATGTGAAATTTTAAACTTTCATCTTTGAAATGTAGGCTAAATATAAATTATTATTAATGTGACAATTTAATGCAAGTAATATGAACATTCAAGACAGCGCTTACATATACAGTTCTATAATTTGAAAGGTGTAGAAAAAAATGGGTGCCCGCATCTAACTATTAATCCATAAATTTCAAGTTTCTACATGTCTTCGTAACTAGTCACATCTCACGAAATGAGTGACACGAAACTCTTTATTGTTGTTGGTATTAGTCCGATCACATGACCGAAACTTGTGTCATACTTTATTATTAAAAACTCGGTAAAACAGTTTTGCTCCTTCAAAAGTCAACTTGGTGGAGCTACTTCACTGCCCCTCTTTCACTCGAAAAGGCAGAGATTCCAAACCATTGAAAGAGGAATAAAGAAATGATAGTGTTCCTATAATAAAGTAGCATAAGGTTCCCCCAGATATGCACATGCACATCCACCAATAGAATAAATAAAGAGCGTTACCTTCCTCTTTTGGGAAAATAAATGAATTTAAAAGGAAAAGGAAAAAAAGATTCTCAAACTGGAAAAGAAAAATGATTGTCGCATATCTTTGAGGATCGTGCCATAGAATATAAGAGAATATAAAACACTGACATGAAAAATTCAGCTATCTCGATTATAAGCATTGTTCACTAAATGATATGCAAAGCAAGCTTAGTATAAGAGTGAAGAAAATAGCAAGAAAACTGAAAACTAGATTCAATAAAAGCTCTGCTCTCCCAAATCTAACGGAGGCATCCAAATGTGCTTATTCTATGGTCAAAACATTTATTGACATAGCATAAGAATAAAAGCTTATGCTAGCACGAGTTTGAAGAAACATACTTTAAAGTCAGGGAAGCAAATTATAAACACACTCAATACTGCCTTAAACTAGTTCTTGGAGAGAGGATAATTAAAACATCCTAGTTTGCCATCCCCCCCCCTTTGCCTACAAAAATAGCAGACCGTTCAACAAATGTAAGTTAGTACCCAATAATCAGTCTGAGATCCTAATCTCGACTCCCAAAACGTCCTTCACCATTTCGTACGTCACAAATGCAATTGCGATTGACGGGACGACCTGAACATGGAAGCAGGCAGCAAAATAAGAAAATATTCTTGATCCAATTCCGAATACTATTAAAGTCAATTCATTGATCAACTTGTAATAATTATACTTGTCAAATTTAAGCCAGGAACGATATAAACCACCCAAAATAATACGACAGTCAAATACTTAAAAGAAGGGACCACAAGGGGGATGCAATTTGTCAACGCTTCTAATCTAAATGGAATATGAATGGGCAGACACTTATAATGAAAATCAACAACAATCATAAAAAATCTAATATAACAAAATCAAAGCTGTCAATCGAACACAGATGACGTGAGTACATCTGCAATTGACTCAACTAGGAGACTTTAAAAACCAAACCTTTTTTGTCATCCTGCATATGGTGAAAATTGTGATCTTCACCCACCCCACCCCAACCGGTTGGAACACTTCTTTTAAGACTTCAGTGCATTTCATGTGGTTCTTGATTTTATATCACTTCAGTGCATTTCAGGCGATAAATCTAGGTGCCCCACTAACCACCCACCCACCAGGGATATTAGATATCCTACATTTCTCAGTGCCTCAGGGCTCAGATTGTGAGGTCAAACAATTATGTGGAGCTGTCCGGATGAGACGCGCCCAAACACTCAGGTTTTTAAAACTCTAATTGGAGCTTGCTTATTGGATTTATATTGTCCAGAAAACAGTTCCAGGTATTATCTTCGATGATTGGCTTTAGAAAACCCATACTACTCATCATCACATCAGCATGCACAATACCAAACATCATAACAATAATCACTTATGCCGTTTTCTCAAATTTTCTAAAACCACCCAAAACTAGCATGGCTAAACAATCTCTTCATATCAAAGTCAAGGCTAAGGTGTCATACACAGTTTTAAAAACTATTTGCCAAACAATCCACTAAAGCCTCATTGATCCCTCCACTCTGCATACGTAATCTCTCATTCTCCCATCAAATTCAGAATTATATCTCGATCAGTCAACTTCTAAATAATGCAACATTTTAATATAAAAAAGCAGAGACATAGGAAGAGCACGCCTAACCTTCACTGAGTTGGGAACCAAGCCCTTATACAATGCTCTAAAGCCTTCATAACGAACTGTTTTTCTAAAAGCATCAACCATGCCAGTGTACTCGAGGGATGCCTTACTTCTTCCATCACCAGTGACAACAGAAGCAGCATTATTCCAGCCCACCATCTGCATTCTTCTACGAATGACATCAAGAGGATAGGCAACAGTTTGACCAACTGTTCCAGCAGCAGCTCCACATGCTAGGCGTGTTGTCACACTGAGCTCTGAATCTTCAACAAGTCCGAATGGTTTGTTTTTAATTAACCAATCTTTAAGTGATTCATACACAGCAAAGTTAAGACCCACGTATGGAACCTGCAAAATGAAATGTGCTAAACTCAAACTTCATGCACGATGAATATAAACAATATATCTTCTAGAATTCATAAACTGTATCCAACCAAGATTTTTAACATTGAGAGAATAATTTTTTGAAACGAACATTGAGAGAATAAATAAAACAAGAAGAAATTGCTCATTAGCAAAACATTTGGAATAAAGGTTTACAACAAAGAAGCAAAGACATGATGATAGATTACTTACTAAAAATCTAGCAATGGAAATGCACAAACCCATATATTAAACTATAAATACCATTTCAATGACTCTCCTCTAAAAGTTATTATTATAGTTATGATAGTGATAAAAATATATAACACTTCAGGAAACGAAAGAAACCAGTTGCCAATTTCTAATGACACTAATTGCAATTTGCAATATTACTACTTTTCCCCTTACACTTTTTAGTGCTCTTTACTTCACTCAACTAAAGAAACCTACTAAACATCTACAGTCTCAAAGTGAGCAAGAACCTCATCATCACACCTAAAGATACTTAGAATGACAGGACATATTTGACAAGCTTTTAACTTACAACTCCGATGACAGAAGGAAGCCAACCCTTGTACAAAGCCCTCGGACCTTCTTCCCGGAGCACCGTGGAAAGAGCATGGAATATTCCTCTGTACTGATAAGGAGACTTATCTGTCTGAAAAGAAATTCAGGGCAAATGGAGGGAACTTCAATTTGATTGAAAAGAATACCAAGATGCCACAACATGTAATGTTCCATTATATCACGACATTAATCCATATTTAGGATTATAAATACAACTGATTAGAAGTAGGTTAACACAAAAGGGCAAGGAACTGAGAAATAAGAATGAGTACCTGCACAGTTAGTCTGCCTCGCACCATGTCCATAGGGTAAGTTGCTGACATGGCAATTATTCCAGCACAAGCCCCAGCACCAAGACGTAGAAGAGGAGTGAGTTGAGCGTCTCCTGCAAAAAATAATGACAAAAGGTCTTAGATCGAGATTTGTGCAGAAAGATGAGAGAAGAGTGGAGCAACTCCTATGGTCTTACATAATTATCATAAAACAAAAATGATAAATGCAGGCTAAAATGAACTTACGTTCACCAGTCTGCTCCCTGTAAAAGTACAGTATCCCCCTGTCAATAGAAAAGAACAAAATATCAGCGATTTAGCAATTACTAGAGAGAAAATTAAGGGATTTAGGGGGTGTATCCAAGATGTGTGGAGGTTCCCTAATTGGCACATTAAGATTACCTACAAGTATGAACTGCTTTGCAAATCAATGATCAAACTTTAGTCCATCTTCCCCCTTCAGCAATTAGATTATTCCAGTAACTTTATTCCCATATGACGCACTATGTTGAAAGACCCATAGTACTCTATCAGATCAATCTCTCTTAAAAACTACCTTCAACAGCCAACAATCCTATTTGTCAGACTGAAACCTACTACAGATTACAGATGATCAATTACTGGACTTACTGTATTCCTAATAAACAAGGTAATTTCTACCACGTACTGCCAGGAAAAGACAATAGCCAACTTTTCTAGCCACATGTGGCAATATCATTGCAAGTTGCAACCAACAAATCAGTATTTTCAACAATGTTATTCGTACAAATTCAAGAAAAATAAAGCACTGCATCTTCCAACATGTGCATCATAGTTAACTTAAAATACTAAAGCCAACCACTTCTGAAGGAAAAGTGGAATTTGATCATCATGACAGAACATTGACTCAAAACATACCGAGAAGCTTGCTCGTAGCTGAAGAATTTTACTGCTGAATTTGGTACTATACGAGCACAATTAGTACCGTTGCCTTTGAATAGTCCTCGAAAGCCCTCTGTTCTCCAAATATATTTCAAGCCTTGTATTGTTCCATTATATTTTATGCTATGAGGATTCTGGACCTGTTCGTAGAGGAAGCTAAATAAGACATTGTAGCTATGCATACACTACTTTGTCTACATGCTCATAAACCTCGTGAGTAGTGCCGATCGCAGAAAACTAATAGTGAATAGAAAAGACGAACCTGTAATAATATCTTCAAACGCTCCAAAGGAGCAACAGCAGTTCGAGACCTGAGAAGACATGAAAACCTTTCAGAATACAGATTCACGGTAAAGTAAACTAACATGTGAAATTTTGAAAATCAGGTAACTTCAAACACTACAGAGAAGCGACGAAGTCAAATTATAGAAAAACCTATACGATACACGCATTAAACATTTACCGACCTTCTTTCCCAAGTAAACAATAATTCCACACCATCAAGTTCAATGGTCTGTCTGATTTACGAAATCAAAGCACGAACATCCCAAAACTCACTTATTAAGTTCTTCTCTCCCACATTTTCTACTCTAAACCGAACCAAAGCATCAAAGACAAAAAAAAATCCTCGACCGACGAACTAGAACTTAATCATACATCCTATAATTTTAACAGGCAGCCAAAAGAAGGGAACAAAAATATGTAATCATTCAAAGGCCAATTTATATCGACAGAAATCACAGCTTACAGGGGGGAAATGAAACTTACACTCCACCGGCGACTCCACCAGCAACCAGAGATTTGCAGATGCTAAGCACAGCGTAACTGGGTGCTTTGACGCCTTCTCTCGCAAGCTTCGCCTCCTCTGCCAGGTTTACGATCGTAGAAACAGCCGATTCGCTTCGTTTGACGTCCTCCGAAGCCATAAAAGAGATCAGCGATACAGAAAACGAAGACGAGGCTCACCAAAACCCTAAGTCGCCGTAATAGGAAGCCTGATCTCTGCCCCCGAACAAATATTCCGGTGATTATCGAAGGGCAAGGTTTTGCATTTCTCGCTTTCGTCAGTGTTAGTCAGGGAGGGAAGGGGGCGTTGCGGCTGCTGCAGTTGCAAGTCATGACCTTTTTTGAGACCTCGAAAATACGACCGTTAATTAACGCCGTTTGTTTGATGTTGATTGACGGCGTTTATTGGAGGTTCTGTTTCTTTTTGGAATTTTGGATTGAGATGAATTCTCAACCACTAGATTGACACTTCTGTAAATAGCGAAAGCGGTGTACTCGCCATAAATAAGAGGACACGTGGCATGTGGATGAATATTCCAGTGTAGGAAGGAACACCGTATCGCAATGTCTCACCAACGAATCAGATTTTCTATTTTGATTTTTCATTTTCTTAGCTATGTTGAAAATTGTTTTCATCCAATTGTCACATTTGTTTTATGGATTTTTTTTTTAAAAAAAAGCTAAATGATTAACGGAATTTCTTTTTTATAAAATGTAAATATTTTGTCTATTTTGCTATTTTTTATACTTTTTCTTTATTTTATGATAATATAAGATACGATGACATTTGAAGAATTGATTAACACCCTAACGATATAAATTTTTAATTCTAAGGTTCGGGCATCATTTTTACTTTTTAGCCTTCTTTGGATATATTACTTTATTTTTTTGTCTTTTATTATTATTGTTGTTATTATTACTACTGTTTGCAAATATAATCAAATGAATAAAAATATTTATAAATATAGCAAAATGTTATTTTTCATCCACGATATAGTATTACCCATGTTGCGATAAAATCATGTAATAGTTTATCTAAATTTTAAAAAAAACCATATATTTTGTACAAATTCAAATTATATTAAATGAATAAATAGTTTTAAGTATTATTTTAACATTAGAGTTAACGATTTTCAAGTGTAAATCCTACTAAACGAAAGCAATTATCTGAATATTTCAAATTATTAGCAACTTAATGAAATATGTATGGTATTTTAAATATTTTGAACCTCTTGAATTTCAAAAATATAGATATTTTGGTTATCTACATTTCGATAAAAACAAACAATCCCTTCAAAATGATCAATTAGTGTCTTAGTAGCTTTACTTGGAGGACACGTTTAATGTTTAGATGTAAACTACTCGATTGTCGTTACTAAAACTTGTATACGAAACAAAACAAGCTACCAATTTAAGCCTTCAATAAGTTTTTCCTTTTATGGAAACCTTATTAATCCTAAGTTTTCTTGCTTTATTTGGTTTGATTAACGTTTTTCACTAACCAAGTTTTGAAGAAGACAAAATATCTTTTATTTGGTTTGATTAACTATTAATTAGCCAATTTTTTTAAACATAAGTAAATTAATTGTTTTTTTATTTAAAATAAATAGCCAGTGAACATACAGGGAGAGGTCGAAGCAAGTGTTTTTCTAGGTCAATGGAAAAAAGTAAATGCTAATTGTTAGGAGTGATCATTGATCGACTTGAGTCGATTTTTAGACCAAACGCCATCAAACCAACTATGATTGATTTAGTAAATGTTCGAACTAACTTCAACATTAAGAAGTAAAAGTTGGTCAGTTTTGGTCGGTCGGTTTAACTTTTAAAAATATTTTTTTGAAATTTTTCCAAACCGATATTGACTAACCCCTCTCGTACTCCAATTAAGTCAATTGGCTCGATCCCTACTAACAACATTTGAGTGGGAACTTCGTATTTGTTTATGTCTAAATAAAACAAGTTATATAAGCTTCAACTTGTGCTCACAAAAAAACTAATATATTAAGTTAAACTGAACATAGTCAAATGCTAATTAGCATAATCTTCGATCTTAAAGGTAGACGGTTCAATCCATCGTCCCCACAATTGTTGTATAGGGGAGATTCAAACAATAGATCTTGTTCACTAAGACATCCATATACCAACTGAATTATGCTCACTTCGACAACATGGATATACATATGTTTGTGTGTTGTCTTTGCTCGTTGGTCAAATTGGTGGCTACATTTATTTTACTTTTTCTATACTAATCTGATATTAAGTGCATTGCACATAGTTTAGTTTACAAAGAAGATCATCGATTGATTGTCATTGCAAATTAACCACAGACAACAACATGTTTTACCATGGAGACAATATACGTGAAACTTGACATAAATAACAACCTAAACTTTCACATTATTAATGTTTTGATGGGCATCATTTCATTACGCACCTAATTTAAATTATTTATATATAATTTTAAATATATATAGTAAAATTTACTTAAAGATGATAATAGATATTGATAAATTATTATCATCTATCATTGATTGATTTTGGTAGATATTGAACCCTAAACCCTATCGATATCTACCACATATAGACTACAAAATTTTGTTAAATTTGTAAATATTTTCAACAGTCTCGTTGTTTACAATAATTTTTTATTATTTTATTTTTAATCATGGCTGGATAATCTATTTATTCAATCTTCGTATTATTAATTTAACATCTTTTAATTTGGATGAACTAATTATTGTTTTTTAAAAAATATAAATAATTATTTGACAAACGATTTTGTTATTTTTGTTTTCTGCCCTTTTGTGAAACTAGTAGCCACATTTGTGTTGCTTTTTCTACAAAATCATATTTTTTAAAAACTATATAATAATTTTCACTTATTAAATATTGATGTGGACTATGCAAATTGGACAGGTGGGTCCCGAATAGTACCTAGAGGTTTAAATGACGCATACAATGAGAAATTTTGGTTAAAAGTACAACTTTAATTCAAGTAAATTAGAAGAAAATAAATCAACGAATTAATGAAAGTCATGTTGTTGACAAGACCGTCATGAATGAGGTCTTTCGAGATCGAGTCTTTAGTGACTTATAATAGAATAAAACTGTAATGTAACGTATCTGAAACTTATGTTTTGATTGAGTAGTTTAGTTTCTATTTGTAATATCAAGTTCAATTCGTTATAACTGTATTTAATTCAACCTCTTTCTCACTTGTTTCGCGAGTTTATTTATTTTAAATATTCGTTGACTTGTGCTTTCTAACACTCTTGTGACTGTCCATCTCTTTAAACAAGTTTTTAGTTATATATAAACATATATCACCATACGCATCAATATATGTACGGTGTAAAATTGACACGACTTCAAGTAATTGATATTTGAGCAAAAAAATTGGTTTAGATTAGCAAAAGAATTTTTTGAAAAAAATGTATCGAAATGATTAATATGTACAGTATTAAATTTACATGTGTGAAACTTCACATTACTAAAATTAGTGGGTTATTTTTTTTTTTTTTTTTGAAGATGTATTATTATTATTTTTTCAATTTATTTAAACTCATAATAAATCACAGATACGTGCCCTAAAATTTGATAAGATTAAATAAGTTTAAATTTTGATTTATTCTCCAAAATAGTTTGCTTATTTGTTAAATACAAACTTAATGGTCATAAATTTTTGTAGATGCACACCATCAACAAATGACGTCCTCACATTCTCCGACCCCAAAAAAAAAATAGAGTCAATAAAGCTAAAAGAAATCACAACTAGTCACAGAATCATAGGACTATCGTACTACTCTTTTTTATTACATAACACGTTATCGAATTAATTATTAATCAATTGTTTTTAAATATAACAAAATAAATTTAAAAATAAATCAAAATAATTATAAAATATTGGAAATTTTTGTATCTCTCAGTCCCATAATTTAAAATAATATTTATTTATTTTATTAGTCTCAATGATTTCTAAATATTAAAAATATAATAATTGCCGGCCCTTACCCCTTTTTTCCCAACCAATCAAAACGGTTCGGAAGTGAAAAGTCATCAACGGTCAATTTATTTATTTATCATTGCCATTTTAATTAGAGCGTCACAAAATTCAACACCAACCTAATCGATAGAAAGGCTGGACTCTATAATAAAATAATAATAATAAATAAGAAAAAAACAGTCTCATTAATGTATGGTAGTGAGAAAGAATTATAATATTGGTCCCTGTCGGAATAAAATATAAGTTTGAGTAATGTTTTTCAATTGGTTCGCAAATTTTAAATTGTTATCAATTTTCTATTAAATTTAATTTTGATAGCGATGATGTGTAATTGATTTTTATCATAAAAGTTGGTGGTTTAATTTTTCGTTGTAATTATAACTTGTTTTTTTAATAATAATTATATAAGGCACACATTAAATTGATTATAGAACAATTAAAATCATTTTTGTATTTTTAAAATTATGATAAAGCATGAATTCAATGATTCAAAACCAACATGTTTTAAAGGTATTAGATGAATCCTAAGCGATTAACAACATTTTTTAAAGTAATTTTGGACACGATTCTAACAATTTCAAAATCATTTTTCAACATTCACTTAATTATTTTGAATCTCAATAATGATTGCGACAGGGTGTTATTTATATGACAAATAATTAAGGGTATACCTAAGCAATGTACATTCACCACTAATGGACTATAAAAACACATGAGTTATTACAATTCATCAATATCGTGTTTAATATTTACTGTTTATCCTGTGAATTATATTGTCTTTACTAACTCAAACACATATTATTACAATCTAACAGCTACATTAATCACAAAATATAATGGCAAAGTCGACCATAGAAATTTACCAATCCAGTGACCAGTCAATGAGACCAAATCAATAAAATATTTACCAACTCAGTTCAAATATCAATGGCCATGGTCATTAGCCATTAGCCATCAAACCCATTCCTTGTATTTTCATCTTCAATCTTCCCACAAATGGCAATTTTCCAATTCTCCATTCATCTTCTAACTTTCCTCTGTTTCTCACTCATCGCCGTCTCAACCGCCACCCTCAGCCGTAGTTTGGAGGTTGGAGTTTATTACAACAAAAACAGCCTTATCGACGCCTGCAACTCTGGCAATTACCGAATCATCAACATAGTTTTCATCGTTTCACTTGGCAACGCCCAAACCCCAGAAATTAATTTAATCGACTACTGCAATTCAACCGCCGTCGATGGCTGCACTAAATTCAGCCAAGAAATCAAGTCTTGTCAAGCCTTAGGCATCAAAATCATGCTCTCCATCGGCGGTGGGGTCGGTAAATACAATCTGAATAATTTCACCGAGGCCACGAACTTCTCCACATACCTATGGAACAATTTCCTCGGCGGCCAATCGAATTCCCGTCCATTAAACGACGTCGTGTTTGACGGCGTCGACATTACCAACGAGAGAAGCTCGTGGGACAATTGGAGCAAACTCGGCGAAGAGTTGAGGAAATTATACGAAAAACAGGGGAAGAAATTTTACTTATCTGCCGCCCCACAATGTTCATCTATAGATTCGAGTCCTCATTCGATTCCACAGCCTGGGATTTTCGATTATATTTCAGTTAAATTCTTCGGTGACAATCTCATTTGCCAGTACCTCAATGGAAGATTTGAGGGGTTTTGGAAATTTTGGAATTTGTGGAAGACATTTAGTGCAGACAAGGTGTTTGTGCAAATGCAAGCGGGTCCAGTGGCGGAGGACATGGGATATATTCCGCCTGATGTGTTCAGAACTGAAGTATTGCCAGATCTTCAACGGAGTTCGAATTTTGGCGGAGTGATTTTGTGGTCGGAGGATCTTGATAAAGGATATAGTTCAAAGATTAACCCAAAAGCATGTGTATCGGTTGGGGCAGCGTCGGGATCGGCAAATGAAATGGCGGAGTTTCCGATGGGTAACAATTATGATGGCCAACGAGGGTTTAGAAGTTGTAGAGGATCTTGCGTGCTCTAAAAGTATATACATCCTTTTGTACACGACAACGCATTCATTTTTTAAAAATAATTTATAATTTAGACATGAAAATTTGAAAATTACACTTTTATTTTTTTAAAAAAAAAATTAAGAAAATTTATTAAAATGAGAAAATTGTTGAAATGACAGATCTATGGGTGTTAACGAACAAATAAAATATTGTCTATTTTGTAGTATTTTTTTTCATTTTATTATATTTGAAAATATCCATTTTTTCTATGCTTAAGTTGATGTGTTAGATTATATGTTTGTGGTCAAGTAAGCTCAATTGGGATTAAGTATGGGTTAAAAAAAATACTTCACATGCTTAAAAATTTTAGTTTGATGTATTCTTTTGACGTGTATGTTTAATACAATTAATGTGTTTGAGGCATAATTAACATTTGTCGTGCTGATTTGACTTTGTACAACAAGTTTCTTACTTACTTAAAATTCACTAGTTTCTCACGTACTTAAATTTCACTAGTTTATGTATAAGACCGAATCCATTCAATTTCTAAATGTGATTACTAATCCTTAACTTTTTGAGAAATCATTCATCAGTGGTTGTGAATGACTGATTTTTCTCAATCTTTCTGACTTGCTCCACACATACTTAATGTACTAACAATTATTTGATACGTGTCGGGGTCACTAGTGTCCAACATGTGTTTGACACGAACACAAGATCCAAATTAAGTATTTTATGTTTGTTATTGCTTGTTCATAAATCACAGGCTTAAAATTCACTTTTATCTCCATAAACTTCCACAAAGTAACAACTCTAAACTTTGGTTTGCTGTAATTTGACCTTATATTTTTAAATACTTAAAGATTTTAAAATGTAAACTTACTGCTCTCAAATTTGTTACAATCTAATATAAAAAGTCGTTAACAATTTGCAGTTACACACACACATGTATGTATGTATGTATATATATATATATATATATATAAAGATTCATTCTCCACCAAAGTTATACATTGGGCGTGGCAAGAACTTGATCTTTACCTTTCTCTTTCAACTTCCCAAATCTGTTTTATGGTCTTCATTCAATGGGGTTTCCTTAGCCTTATTCAACACTACTTGAATGGTAAACGTTGTTGCTTAGAAGCACCAGTACTTACGGCCGGCAACGAGTCCTATTCAAGGACCCATGGAGCTCCTACATCATTATATATTGTATATTTTATTGACTTTTTGTCCATATACGACGCTATATATCACCCTTATACGCATCACTTTACCGTCTAATGTAGAGCTATATTCCGGATACATCTTCTCTCCTTCCCCCATCTAATATCTCCAAATGGTTCTTGATGCGTTGAGTTAGTACCTATGAGTCTCCAGCTATTTTTTCTCATATAGTATATACTACTTGCATTATTGACCATATATTAAATGATACATCTTTAGTTCACGTCAGCTTCAAATGTATACTGTTTTAAATGAGTATTCGAAATAAAGTTCTTAAAGATTAAAGTTAAAAATGATTATTAAAAACTTTTACAATCACAAACAAAACTAAGAATCGATATGTTCTCAACTTCCAGCGAATTGTACTTTTTCAATCATATTATTCCGTCTCTAACTACCTCATATAAACCTACATAGTGTCATCCACAAGACTTATGTCCTTTTGTTGATCCCATCTACTCAATTTAATTTTTTTAAACAAATAAGTCAATATCACAAAGAAAAGATATAAGGTTAGTAAAAACAAATAATAAAGGTCAATATTGACAAACTTAATTTCAAGTTTCAATCTCATGATAGAAGTTCCATATCACATTTAATATCTAAGTCTATAACTTTTTTATATACATAGCGGCACTTTCAAATATTCCATTAATAAACTGAAATATTTATAAAATTTAACAAATTTCAGATTTTAGCAGTTTATTAGTGTCATTCCTTCGTAAAATCTGAAATTTCTTATATTTTGGATAAAATATTTGTGTCAGTAGGAGTTTTGACAAAAAAATTATATTTATATTGAACAAATTTTCAAGTTAAATATCTTCTAGATTTTATATAGAGTTGTGTTTCTAAATTTCACATTTCATGTCATTTCATTTTCTCTTGAATTTTCAACCTCACTTTTCTTTTTTGAAAATGTTATTATTTATTTATTATTATTATTTTATTTTACCACACAATTTGTCAACATGTTTGACCGGCACTAACGCCGCACAAACGCACCGTTTTAGCTTTTGGACTTTTCCGAGTTGACTCTAAAATAATAAAAAATAATAATAAAATGCATTGTCTTGTTTTGACCGTTAAAGCCTAATTGGACAGTCAAGTTCTGTCCATAAATACCTTAATGTTTTCAATTTCCAACTAATTCTCACATCATTTTTTACAACTTTTTTCTACACTTTCAATATGCAAACTCTCTCTTTATTTGCTTCTTCTTCTTTTCTTCTCATAATTCTCGCCTTGGTAGGCTGTTTTTCCGAAGCAACTGCCGGCCGTAGCGGCGTTCGTGGAGGAATCGCAACATATTGGGGCCAAAACATACGAGAAGGGCGGCTGACTGCCGCCTGCGCCACCGGAAAGTTTCAAATTGTCAACATTGGGTTTCTCTCAACGTTCGGCAACGGTCAGCCACCACAAGTGAACCTAACGCGCCACTGCAATCCTATCTTCAACGGTTGCTGGAATGTGAGTGCCGGTATCGTCAACTGTCAAAATGACGGCGTTAAAGTCATGCTCTCCATTGGTGGCCCTCATGGAAACTACTCCCTCTCCTCCGCCGCGGAGGCACTCGACCTCGCGGACTACATATGGAACAACTTCCTCCATGGCCACTCCACTTCACCACGGCCGTTTGGTTATGCACCAGTGGACGGCGTGGATTTCAGGTGTGTTATATAGTTGAGCTGATTTAATTTCTATTAAAAACCCTCACGTCATATTCAAATTAAATTCCTAGTTTAATTATTAATTTTGATTTTTTATATATATTTTTGTGAAACTTAAATTTTTATTTTGTATTTAGTGGATTTATAAATAGACTTTGTGGTTAACACACACGATATGCTAATTGTTTTTTTTGGTAAATAGACACATCAGTTTTATTATCACTTTAAATATTCTTATAACACGTAGTTCAAACTGCATGAAATTGTTAAATGTGAGACTAAAATTAATTTAACCACTAAATTGTTTTTCAATAAAAAATTAAATTGCTTGTAAAAAAAATTGTGTTTTTTAAAAAAGAAATTTAATTATTTAACATAATTAATAAGTAAATGTGTTGGGAGTGATGATTGAAGTAGATATTTTATTTTTAAAAAAAAGAGATTTAGAGCCGGTTTAAATATAATTCAGGTTTGTTTCAAAATTTCAATAATGATTTTAGAATTATTAAAAAATATTTATTTAATTGTGTTTTCGATTATATCTATAAATATAATATATATAAAAAGTTGTTATATTTGTATATATTTCCAGAGAGCTTTGAATTATTTATTTAGCTGTATATATTTGTATACATATTCTTAAAAACAGGATTGAGCGTGGAGAATTCTCCCCTTACTACACTCTACTAGCTCGGCGGCTACACGATTACGGCCGGCAATGGGGCCGGAAAGTGTACCTAACGGCGGCTCCACGGTGCCGTTTCCCCGACAAATACTTAACACAATCGCTTCACACCGGACTTTTCGACTACATTTGGGTTAGATTTTTCGACGACCGGCAATGCCAGTACAATTCCGGTCACCCATCTGGGTTCCGGTGGTCGTGGGTGCGGTGGATACATTCAATTCCGGCGAGAAAGTTTTACGTGGGAATTCCGGCATCTGAAGAAGCCGGCAAGGGGTACGTGGCGCCGTCGGTGCTGATGAGGGAAGTGTTACCGTTTGTTAACAGATCCGCCAGCTACGGCGGCGTTATGCTTTTCGACTTGTCGAATGATGTTCAAACTAACTATAGTTCTTTAATCAGCGGCAGGGTTTGAAATTATGAAATTAAATAAATATTAATCACCTAATTAAGGTGGCTTTGAGGTTTGTATTTTACTTTGTGTAGAATAATTAGTTACAAATTACATTTTCTTTCTATACCAATAGAAACAAATATATACTTTTTAAATATCATGTGACATATTTATATTGAGTGTTGTTCGGACTTTATAATAGATGAGTGCAGTTCAATATTTTTCGTTATTTTATTTGGTCATTTGAAATTGTATTTATATAATATTTGATGTGAGTTAACTTTTGATTTTATATCTAACAAATTTTTATATTATAAAAATATTCACATGTTTCAAAACTTTAATTAACTTTGTAGACCCTAACTAACCCTTCCCAATATTCAAAATCTCTAAAAATGAATTGACCTATTTGATATAAATTTAGATTTTATATCTTTGTATAATCTTAAGTTTCCAACCTTAAATGTTTGGTATATCCATGAATTTTAAATATCAATTAGGTTCACACGGTTTCACTAAACATCAAATTAAAAATTCAAATTAAAGATCTAATAGATATAAAATAAAAAAAATTAAAAATCTATAAAACAATATCAAAGTTTATTATATATTCTAAAATAGTGACTTCTATGTTAATATTAAAAAGTTTAAATAAAACGTGTCTAAAGACGAGATCTATAATCTAAGTTAGAAGTTTTAGAAAATATATATAATAATTGTTAAATTTAAATATTTTAGTTTTGAAAAATATCATCAATGTTGTTATTTTGATACGTCCATAAAATTGCAATGTAAATATGAATATTGACATCGACATTGTAATTCTTACTTAGAAATAGCTTAATTAGTTAAGACTTATGTCATTGACTTAAAAAGCTTGGAATTCAAGCATCGAGTTCAATGAAAAAAAGAACTATTGTTCAATTATTTGTTCCTTTGTCTCATTGGTTATTGCAATTTCCTTTTTCTATCAAAAGAAACTTATAATCACAATACTTAGGTAAGACTTTTAATCACTTATTTGCATGATAATTCAACAATTAAAGTCAATTAATCGTTCATGGTAAGTTGAAAGTCCATTGGTTAATTGTAGCATCGTTTTCAATGGGGACAACAATGTAAACGATCCCTTTAATCAATTTGCATATTTTCCTAGTTTGAACTATGGTTTGATTCCCTCTCTAGAAATAAACTATTTATAGTAAATCAATACTATCATTATTATTGGTTTGTTGGTTGTATGTAATCCTATGGTTATAGTTTGACAATACAATAACCCAATTATTACTCGTTGTTAAGAGTGATAGTCAGATCGGTTTGAGAATCAATTAAAAATCAAATCAATTGGTTTTATACATAAGTGATCCAAACTAACGTCCAATAAAGGATGGATTAGGTTATTGTTGGTTTGGTTCCCGGTTTTTTTATATTTTCTTTTATTCTTCCAAAAATACTTGTTCTTACTTTCCACTTTGTTTTGAATACGTTCCTTTTGCTAACTTGAAATTAAAAATTGGTCTACTCCTTTATTTACAAATTGCAACTTAATACATATTTTTTTGGTATTTTTTTAAATAAAAAACATGCATGCTACATACTAATCTTTTTTTCAAAACAAGAAATGTATATGCATCATAATAATTATAGAATTAAAAAAAAATGTATTTATTCGGATCGAATTTTTGTTGACAAAACTAATAAAAATTGAATCAAACCAAATGATGGTTATATATCCCCTAAATAGAAGCTTCTAGACATGGCCAATCTATTGTCCAAGTCTATGACTTTGACAAATAACGTATGGGCAGATTTTTGTAAATAGAATAATAATATTAATGTCTCTTTTAAATTCCATAATTAATTTTTGGAGTTGACTAAAAAAGGTTACCGAATATTAAATCGTTCTTATTTTTAAATTGCGTTTAGTCAAGAGTTGACAGCCATCAATTCTTAATTTCTAATCTTTATATATATGTATATATAGTTGTTCAGCATTTAAAATTGGTCCATCTTTATCAGAATAAACATAAATAATAATCTATTTTGATCTAGTACATATAAATTATATTTTTTAATTATATTTGTAATCTTTTTAAAGTTTTATTATTTAAAATAATTTTTCTTTTACCTTATTTATCTATTAAAAAAAGGAATGTAATATGATATCTGAGTTTTTTTTTTAATTTTAAAAAATAAAATATAAACAAATGAAAACTATGGCAAAAGGAATATATTGATTATTAGCTGTGACATAACATATCCATTGTGTCATCATTGCTTTAAAACTTATAAGCTCATTATTCCCAATCCAAATCATTAACCTCTTTACCATCAAAAGAGAGACTTCTTTGATATTTCATATAATTGTTCAAATAATTTTAAAAGGTATTATTTGATACATAAAGTAAATGTCTATTCTATTCCAAAAATAAATGCAAAGCATTTTCTCCTATAATGGATGTTGGTGCTAACATTTGGCGAGTATGTTTCAATTAAAAAGTTTACCTAGAAAACAATTTACAACGTTAATACAGCTAGTACTCACTTCAACAAACTCTAACACTTTAAGTAATAGAATTGCATAGTGTATGATTGCTATTTATAAGGAAATAAATAAAAGTTAATCTTTTGTCAACGTGATAGACATTATGTATTGTCACATATGTCACTTTATCATTAAACAATGTAAATTTTCGCAATGCAACATGGCCTATGACATAATTTAATATTACTGTGCTCTACGTAAGATTGAACCTTACTTTAATTATAGGTTATTTAACCATTTTATGGTTTTTCATAGACTTCACACCCAACCATATCTAACCACTCTCCTAGTTTCTACCTTAGCCTTATAGGCTTATTATTATTATTTTATTAAATAGTTGAAATGTAGACATTTTTTTTTTTGTGGATTTTCTTTGTTTTGACCTTTTAGGGATCATTGTATTTATATTACAAATTAGATCTGTTAAGTTATATATTATCCATGATGTCAGCTATCCTATTTGTCAATTGCACATAAAATTTAAATTCACATATAATATATTAATAAATTTTGGAAAATTGAAAATGTTCACACAAAATTAAACAGTAGACCACAAATTTAAAAGTTTTCAAGCATAAACTCTAAACTTGTAATTAAAGTAAAAAAAACAAACAAATTTCCCCGCCTACCATTTTAAATAAAATAAAAAAGGTTAAAACGTCACCGTTTAAGTTAGATTCCAAAGCAAAAGAACCAACCACCCGAATATATAAATAAATAAATTTGGAGGTTTACAATAAATACGCGCCCTCTGTTTTCTTCCCCCTTCCTCTTCTCCGTGTCATTTTCCCTTGCAATTAACTCCAAAATAAAATCCCACTTCTATTCTCAGCTTTGCTTCTCTCTCACTCACTCACTCACTTTGCTTTCTCTCTCGCCTGAATCCAAATTTCCACTCTGTTATGAAACTTCCCTTTGCTTTGATTTCTTCTCTCTAATTCCTTGATCTCTCTCAAGAAAATGGAGTTGGATCATCAACTCAGACCGGACAATCCCGCCGCCATGACTTTCGATGAGGCTTCCATGGAGCGCAGCAAGAGCTTTGTTAAAGCCTTGCAGGTTTCGTCCTCGAACTTATTCTTCTTCTTCTTCTTTGATTTTTTGTTTCGGATCTGATTCTTTTTCTCTTTGTTTTGAACTTTTTTCTCGTTTGCGTGTTTGGCTTGTGGACTTTATGTTACTTGTTCTTTGTTTTTCTTGATTTGCTGGTTGTGGTGTGTTGACTTTTTTTGAATTTGGATGCTATACTTGTTGAGTTGAGGTGACTGATCTTCCGGAATGAAAGGCTGTGAAGATCTTTGAATGATTTAACGAATTCGTTTATTTTTTATTTGGTTCGTTTATTTTTAATTTGGATGCTACTTTGATTGAATAATTTTATTTCAAATTGGTTGAACGGTGAAATGCACTTTAGATTTTTCGTGATTTGGCATGATACGGTGGAAATTTTTTAGATGTATGTCGACACTGCGCGTGAGGAGAATTTTGGCACATCTGCCAAGTCTGTACCGAGATTTGCTGGAAATATCTGATAATTTTATAGAATCTTTAGTTATCTGTCAGGATGGTCTGGTTTGAGAGAGAAAGAGATGATTACTTCTACTGTAGATCTTTGCCTTTTCCAATTTCCGTGCTGAAATTTGTTGTTTGCGTATATTTCCATTCCATTCTTTAATTTTCTTAGTTTCGTCTTTTATAGAAGTACGTGGATCCCATTGTTTTGACCTTTATAATATCTTTCATTCAGGAATTGAAAAATTTGAGGCCTCAGCTGTACTCTGCTGCTGAATATTGTGAGAAAACCTACCTTCACAGTGAGCAGAAGCAAATGTAAGCTTTGCTGGTTTACTTCTTGGTAGTGATTTCATGATACAATTGTTGGACATGCTTCTACTAGTTGATAAGTTTCTTGGCTGAATTTACCTTTCCTGTGCTTCATGTATCTGTTCAATGCTAGTTAAGACGGACGTTATTTGCATTTTATTATACACTATCTAGTTAAACATGTAGACAAGTTAATCTGTAATAGGCAATTTCTTGTATTGATATTTGGTATGGATGAGTTAAGGTCAAACCTGGATCCGTTTCAATGTTGTTAACCACAATGTAGTCTAAGGCTTTGCATGGTTAGCATTCAGCACTACCTATGCAGCGTGAGATGCAAATGATGTACTTCAATATAGGCTTATGATGTAAATTGATGATTAAAGTGAATGTAGATCTATGTTAGGATAAACCATACATATAATTAGGTCTAATATTTCATGCTTCAAGACATTGGTGCAGGGATTTTTCCCTTTTAACACACTAGTCAGATTGCTAGTCAAGTAGAATTGACATGGCGCATAATGAGAACTTAGGAAATAATGATAGATCTACAAAAGAAATAGACATGTAACCAATATCAAAAAATTGTCTCAGGGTGGTGGACAACCTAAAGGACTATGCTGTTCGAGCTCTTGTTAATGCTGTTGATCACCTTGGTACAGTGGCATACAAGTTGACTGAGCTTCTTGAGCAGCAAACATCAGATGTATCAACCATGGAGCTTAAAGTTTCTTGTCTAAATCAGGTAAATCTCTTGCTCATGTTTCATTCGGGAATTAAGCTAATGATATCAAAGGAAAAATTAAGCCTATTTTTATTTTAGCAACTTCTTACATGTCAAACATATACGGATAAAGAAGGCCTCAGGCAGCAGCAGTTACTGGCATTGATCCCAAGGCATCATAAGCATTATATTTTACCAAGTAAGAATATCAACTACCCTTCGGCTATTGCCTCTAGCTGTTATGGTAGCAACTGGCAAGCGATTTTTAACTTCTCTCTCTCTCTCTCATTTAACCTTTTCCTAAACAACTAGATTCTGTCAGTAAGAAGGTACATTTTAGTCCACACATACAAACTGATGCTAGGCAGCAACCCTTTCAAGCAAGAGGTCGTCTTCAGCCCTCAGGTATCTGGTTTATAGTTAAGACATTTAGTTAATCTATTTTTGTTTTGAGTTCATTACCATGATTTATATATTGGTGCAACTTGCTTGATTTGTTTCTCTTACCTTTATTTTTTAAATTGAAAGGAAATTTAGTTTCTGTTATCAGTTTAACATCCTGCTCAAGTATTGGTGTGAGCTTGTATTTTTCATTTCCATTCTAGGCATTGCTGCATCTAAGACACTTTCATGGCATTTAGCCTCAGAGACAAAGTCAACACTGAAAGGTGGTTCACATTCTTTAAACAGGTAAGTGGAGAGAATTTCTAGCATGGTTTGAATTCTGTGTATTCCCCTTAATTCGTGGTACTTTCTTTGCATCATTATGCAGCAACGAGGATCAAAAAATTGCAGAAAAAACTTCTGGAACTTTCCATCTTATAGGTACGGAAAAAATAGAACCAGTGCACTACCATGTTGAAAACTGGTGGCCATTTATGTGATTGGATCTTTCTCTTGAAATGATAATCCTTATCATTGAGCATGATCTTGCAGATAACGATGCCACTATCCGTCCGAAATATTCAGCTGGTCACAGTCAGCCATCAAATGGATTTCCTGCTTCCAGTGCAATTTTGCAATCCCTAGGTGGTACACACAGGGTAATGTCAAAATTGACCAGAATACAGGCATTCCCAAATCCCAATTTTCCTATGGGGCTCATGCATCATAATTAGAAGTGATAAACCTTTCTACATGGGCGTTGTTGGATTGGTTTCTTCAGCCTATCCATTGTTTTATGATAATCCATTTTCTTCATCCCTTTAATCTTAGATTTTTTTTAGGTTCATTTTGTTTGGATAACGTAACATGCAAAAACCTTTTATACCATTTCGTGATGAACTAGAACAGTTTCAGTTCCTGTCTTATGTACACACCGCAATGTCTAGAATATCGCATTTGCATATTTTACTGAGTATTCGTAGGGACTTGTATTCTTGTGGGTACAGTTGGTTGCTTGAACGCTAGTCTTCTAATAGACTGTTCCATTCCAAGCATTGGCTGTTTTTAAGAAAAATGTCAATCTCACAGCCTATATTTTACAGGAAGCATTTGAGGGTTCCAAACATTTGACAGCATTCAGGTCATTTGATGCCCCCAGTCGACACGAAAGAGTACACGTCCCTACTCGCAGCAAAAGTGTGCTATCTGCTTTCTTCGTAAAACAGAAAACACCAAAACTGAAGGCAGGCTCTGTCTCGTAAATTCTTCAACAAAAATGACCAGCAATAACCTCAACTGTCATGGTGCAAACTCTACATGTATTGTATCTTCCTCCACTCCTCCACTCCTCCATTGTATTCTCTTTTATGTGCAATAAATAATGAAAATCAGTACATAAAAGTAATAAGGGATTTAGGGAAGATGGTAGACAACAGTGTCTATCCGTCGATTCTTGCTTGATATGATAATTGATAGGTTAATTTCTCAGGACGGTTCATTTTCTGGATTGCTACTTGTGCCTAATTGATTGCTTACATTCACAACCCTGTTCTCATTGTGCCTAAGGAGTCCAATGGTCTTTAGAGAAATAGTTATGTAATGGTTATATGATAATTGATGAGTTTTATTCTACAATAGAAAATCTGGTCGCCTTAGGGAGAAATTAGAAAACTAGGGGTCAATGCTTAAAAAGGCTTGCCTCCAAACTTGGTATATTTGTAATATTGATCTTTCTAGGGTTTTCTTTTCCTCCTTCCATGGCAGTGGGATCGAACCATTAACCTATAGGATAGGATAGTAATTGATGTCTTGTCCATTGAGCTATATTTTGTTCAACGATATATTGTTGAGAATTTAAACTTCTTACTTTTTGGTCGAGAATATTATGTCTTCTCTAGTTGAATTATGTTTAGGTTGACAACTTTATGAAAATATTTGATTCTTAGTATGTGATCCAAACATTACGTACTAATGATTAGTTTGAGTTGCTAGAAATAAGATTAGCTCAATTGGTACAAAATTTGTACTATCGTTTTTTTTTCCCTCTATGATGTGTGGGGTGGGAGAGTGAACTTTAAACCTCAAGATTCATGTATAAGTTTATGTCAGTTGAGTTATGCTCATGTCAGTAAGTTTGTGCTATCGACTTTACGTTGCCTAATCCTAGCCATTAGATAACCTATGTTTGTTTTTATTTATTTTATTTTTTTCATTAGATAACGTATGTTTAAAAAATTGTTGGAAGATAAGAAGGGTAAGGTGCATGTTAAATGAATATTTGGGCAATTGAATCTAAATTGTCACCACATGATTATTATATAATATTTAAAACGAAGAATGAATATAGCTTCTTCCTATGCATTGGAGATTGGGGGTTCATTATCCTGAATTTTTATCCCTATTTTCCATGTAGCTTCCTTTTTGTTTTATTCTATCCGGGTAAATAAAAGGTTCAATTCGATCTTATATTATTCTTGTAGCGTGAGAATCAAATTAACTTTTGAGATAGCTTTCATATGAACATGATTTCTCAACTTTTTCAGCCATGCCAAATTGTCAATCCTTATAATTGTGTATATTATAAGGTTTTACAACCTATCTCTATCCTGGAATTTTGTGTGGACCTGTCACCTATAATTAGGAGGGGAATCATCCTTTATTATGAATTTTATTAATAATAGATATTTACATTATTTTTTTCAAAAAAATCTTTAAAAGAATAATGCAATTTGCAATTCATACAAATGATTGACATTTTTTTTTTAACTTTTATATAAAAAAAAAGGGATGGAGTGTTGCAATTGTTGGAATAGGACATTCTCCAATTTTCATCCTTATCTATCATAATTCTACTATACAAACTTTACTTACAAAGAGACTTAAAAACACTAATATTATAGTACTTTATCCCTTTGCAACTTATATTAAGTCCTCACGCAATTATTTCAAAATAAATTTATCTGTTGAATCTCTTCTAAACATATCTATTTTGCAGGCCATTTTAATGAAGAGTCAATAATATGTATGTATGTATATATCGCTTGAATTTAGTAATTCCAAAAGAGATTGGTGATATATAGAAGGGAAGAAATTAAAATAAGAGATAAAGGAATCTCACGTTCCACATACTATAGCCATATTATTATAATGGTGAAAAGAGCAAGAATTGAACTCACATCAAGTTTTTGTCACCTCTTGGTTGGAGGTGAAATGACCTAGGATAGGATTTTGAGTCGTTTTTAATTTAAAATTCTCACCCTTTGCCTCTTCGCTCTCTTTTAATCCCTTAAACTACCATTTAATTGTGTAACTAAATACATTGTCCAATTTTTTCAATCAATTTATTCATCACTAAATCAATTCAGTTTGAAAATAGTTAACATGAACATAACTCAATTGAACAACAACAATAAAACTTAAATAATCTCTACTTTAAAATGAACCTATTCAATTTTCAATTTCTTTTTAAAAAGAGATATATTCTTTTACTCTAACTATATGTGTAATTCGAGATTAAGAAGTCATTTCTATATTTGAACTCGGTGGATCGACTTATGAGGAAGTTGTCCTCGTTAGATAGTCTATTTGTTGTATCTTTATCCAAAAGCGAAAGAAGACTGAGACCATATTCTTTTGGCGTTGTAAGATAGAGAGATCCATTTGAGATTTTTTCTTCCGAACTTTTAGTCTATCTACCTCGTGAGGTTTTGTGAGGGAGCAAAATAGTGGGTAAGTTTAGGGGTGGAAACTGGAGAGGTAAAGCAAGTAACATTTGTCATTTTTAAATTTCTTTTTGGACTTCTAGACACTATTTTTACACTTTGGAGTTCATCTTTGTAGAGGGAGTTCACTATTCTTCCTTTTTTTTTTTTTTTTTTTGGGTCTCAAATGAAAGTTGTTTTCACACACACATACCCTTAAATCTAAATTTTTCGCAACAAGTTAAACATCATCCAAGACAAACACATAAGGGTCATTAGAAGTCACATTCATACAAGTTGTTAAATATTTGGAATGAAATAAGGTTCACCACCCCTCCTTACATTTAGACAACAAGAGAGTAACATCAAATAAAAAGTTAAAAACTTTTTATATTTATGTGTTTATCATTTTTTGCCAATCATTTTCCCCATTCCTCTTATAAAAGCACACTATATTATATTGCTCTCACTTCAAAAACCAACAAAAACAAAGCTCACTCCATCGCAACCCTTAATCTTCCACCGGTAAAAATGGAGTTCCGCCGCCGAGCTCTCCTTTGCTTCATGTTTATTTTAACACTAATCGCGAAATCCAATGGTGGGAAGATAGCAATTTATTGGGGTCAAAATGGAAATGAGGGGACTTTGGCAGACACTTGTGCCACCGGAAACTATCAAATTGTGATCCTAGCTTTTCTCTCCGTCTTCGGCAACGGCCAAACACCGCAGATCAATCTCGCTGGACACTGCGACCCCTTTAGCAACGGATGCATTCACTTGAGCTCCGAAATAAAGTCGTGCCAAGCTAGAGGCATCAAGGTTACCACCTTTCATTATTATTATTATTATTACTATTGCTATTATTAAGTTTGATTATTATTATTATTATTATTAAGTTTAAATCTTGTATCTATCCATCATTACCATATGTACAATTTAAGTTATGTTGAGATTGGTAGACGATTTAGATTAGGTTGTTAAATAGATTAGATGATTAAATTATATTATTGAATTAAGTAATTTATTTAGTTGTGATAGGTAGGTTAGTTTATTGTTGATATCTTCCTGTTTAACTGCACCGACCATCCTTTTAACACTTGTTTATTCTCCCACTTGTTAAAAATTTAATTTTGACTCGCATAAATTCGTAGGTGATACTTTCTATTGGAGGGGGCGTGGGAAGCTACTTTCTCTCCTCGGATGAGGACGCTAGAAAAGTGGCACTCTACCTTTGGAATAACTATTTAGGTGGACATGCAGCACCAACATCTCGTCCGCTCGGCAACGCTGTGCTCGACGGTGTTGATTTTGACATTGAAGGTGGGACAAATCAACACTGGGATGAGCTAGCTAGGTCTCTCTTAAAGTTTGGAGCTCAAAGTGGCAGGAAAGTGTACATTACGGCAGCACCACAGTGCCCTTTTCCAGACGCTTGGATTGGGAACGCATTGACAACAGGCCTTTTCGACTATGTTTGGGTTCAATTCTACAACAATCCACCGTGCCAATTTTCAGGAGATGGTAGCAATCTTTTTGACTCTTGGAAGCAATGGACTTCCACAATTCCTCACGCTCAAATCTTCTTGGGCCTCCCTGCCGCTCCTTCTGCTGCCGGTAGTGGGTTCATTCCCGCAGGTATTTTGAAATCAAAAGTACTCCCGGTCATCAAACGTTCAGCAAAGTATGGTGGCGTTATGCTGTGGTCAAAATTTTATGACGATCAAACTGGCTATAGCTCTTCCATTAAACACAATGTTTGATAACTATAATATCTTACATTATGCACGTGTGAGTGTGTAATCAACAATAAAGTGTTTGTTTAGTTTTAATTATTGGATTCAAATCTCTTACCTCTATGGTTAAGAGTATGTCTAAACTCGTCGAACTATATTGATTTGAAGAATAAAAGTTTACGTGGATGTAATTACATTTGATGACACTTTGAACTAATGAATTATACTACTTGAATTATCACGATTGGATGCATGTGTTACCCCAACTTTCATATTAGTAAAGTAATGAAATAATTGTGAAATTGGAAACAAAATCAAAGCAATAAGTCGATTAAATGAAAATTTTCTTCGATAGAATGCAGTTTCCGTTTCCGCCATTTAAATTTAGTCTTCCGATGATCGTTTCGGCCAAAGACGACGGCATCTTAGTCCTCCGGTGGCGGTTTCTCCAATCAAAATGCGACTAGTTCGAGCTTCGATTCTCTGTTGTCTGGATTTGGCTCGAAGGTTTGAAACTCTGTGGCAATCCGCTTCTTGGACTATTTCGATCTCATTGCGCGGTATTTACTCTGTTACTCTATAACTTGATGCATTTGATTATATCTTATGCTCCTGATGCGCTGAAAGTCCATGAATTAACAACTCTGGAAATTGATTTTAGTGTGGAATATTTGATGCTGGTGTGAGCCTTACAATTTTAATTAGTGCTTTATATTTGCTTGATTAGTTATGACTCCATTATCGATCAAGGTTAGATGTTAGGAGTCTTAGCATACGAATGGAAATCTATTTTCCCTTTCTAATCATGTTCTTGTTCTGTATTAGCACAAAACTACTTTTGAATTTTCCTTTGTCACAATGGGATAAAGTTTCAATCGACCCGCTCAATGGAACTTTTGGACTTTCACCAGTTTCAGTTTATTTAGATTAAAACTTGTTTTCATATGCGTTTCTGGCATATTATTGCGCATGAAAATGTAAAGCGAACAGCTAGTTAACTATCAGAGGGCCCCTTGGTTTAGTTATAGGAAAATGAAGAGGACCAGTTACTTTTGACTTGCTATCAAGAGTCTCTATTAGTTTGGTTTTTGTCTTTAAAATATATAGTATCAAGTTTTAGTCAACAAGCTGGCCCCCCCATGTCTACATGATGTTTATTTCCTTTTCAGGGAATTGGTTAAAAACTCGCATACATAGATTAGTAGATTACAGTGTGCGAATGGGGTAAAACGAAGAAATGAGTTGTATTGCTAGGAGCCTAAGATCCCTCAAACTTCTTATCATCGTGGATTTAATTTTGAAAGCTATTCTCAAATTGATTTTGTGAAATTTTGATATGAACTAATAGTACCTTCATATTTATTTTACGTACACTTTCTGTACATTAACACAAATGGATATAATGTTGTTTTTAACTGTCAAGAGTAAAGCTGAGGAAGACAAACTTTATGTTGCTGAACTAGGAACAATGTTTGCTCACAGTAGCTTATTTTTGTGAATTAACTCTAAGTTATTGCATCGTGAAAGCTTTATTCTGTGAAAGATCCTTCTTCACGACTATGTAGTGTTACTCAAATTACATAGATTATTGATTACCTAATCCTCTTACAACTTCAGCTTTTCCACTAGAAATGCTGGTCTTTTCACTTGGATTTATCAGATCCCCCCCCCCCCCCCTGTTTCCCTTCATATTTCTTGAATATTTTTAGAACCACATGTTTCTAGAATATAGTGAAATTTCTAAAAGAAAATGTTTTTTTTTATAAAAAAAAACCCTTCGTCTTTATCCATACAAATTAGGCCAATAGTGCCTTAGATATTTGTTGAGCGATTTTGAGTTCATATGCTGTATGGCTGTGTGCTTTCGATGTGAAATTAGAAGTTACAATGGTAAAAAAATTTAATGCATGTGCTGTCTTTCTGAAGTAATAATATCTATCCAATACTCTATTGACTTCATAGAAGAATGCAGTACTTGTCTTCGGTGTTCCCTTTTTCCTGTTGACTGGATTTGGATTAAGGGGTTCACTGCATGGGATTTGCTTGCCATTTAAAAATGAACTTTTAATCCTTGGTGTTTTTCGTGTATTATTTTCGCTATTTAGACCAGTAACTTCTTAAAAATATTGAAATTTAAATTGTGAATAAAAACAGAGAGCTTTTAAAAAACCCAAGTATCTGTAGTTTGCTTGTTTTATAAGCAAACTAGGAAAAGATACTCCCATTATCATGAGATTTTTATGTGGAAGTGGTACTCAAATTTCGTTTTAAAAGACTAAAGAATACAGGCCATATAAAAGAATTAGCAAAAAGTATTATTGACATTTTTCTCTTGGGGTGGACGTGGAGGGAGAGGGGGAGGGGAAAGGGGGTTGTTTCGTTGTGTCCCATGTTTGACCTTAATGGAATAGACAAAATATGCACTTGTGACCACCATCATGTTTAGTCATATGCTGGTATCGATCACGTGGTCTTGTCGCCGAAGAATATATATAATTGTTTTCTTCTTCACTGTTACATCCATGAATTGCAAAGAACTTATGGATGACCCCCGACCTCTAGCAGTTGAAAGCTTTTCCACCAGTTGGCTTTTGAATGTGAAGCAGTGCTATGATGCCACATCCAAAGTGATGGATTATAAGATTGTTAAGCCTTCAAGGTTACTGGATGAAACCCAGAGCTTCAAATTCAACACTTCAATCCATCCATCCGTTCTCGTATCCCATGCTGATGAACTTTTTTTTGATGGCTCTGTTAGACCTGTTTATATAAGCCACACAACAGGAGCCTCCGATACATCTGATTTTGTTCCAGTTGAGCTCGATTCGTCACTCTCTTCTTTAACTTCTAGTCCAGCCATACAAAACAGATGTCATTCTGGAAGA
The DNA here is from genome assembly GCA_037974625.1 of Cucumis cinereus. Lineage (NCBI taxonomy): Eukaryota > Viridiplantae > Streptophyta > Magnoliopsida > Cucurbitales > Cucurbitaceae > Cucumis > Cucumis cinereus. Next base: position 1,575,462 of record JBBPDJ010000020.1, read on the forward strand.
TGGAGAAAAACATTGTGTATGTTACAGAAGTCTTTAGGATGTCTCAGTCCCATATGCCATAAAGTAGACCCAGGTGAAGTTAACTGGGTTGATGACATTAAACAAAAATCCTGTGATTTTAGGAGTCAACACCAATCCCCACGAGTATCTCCACAAAGCAACATTGGCCCCTCATCAGGTGATTGGTGTCATCTAGAGAACTCAATTTATGAAGCAATACTTCACTGCAAAAAATCAATAGGTTTGTTGCATGTTTCCTTGTTTTATGGTTAATTAATCTCCATTTATTCACCACATAGTATTCTCATTATCTTCTTGATTTAGGGAATGATATCCCGGATCAAAATTAAAGGGCAATGGATGGATGAAGTACCCGACTTCTGGAATGGTTCCAGCATGGCAACTTGTCCTTTGTCCTCTTTTTCTCTGGCAGTACCCCTTTTCACTTCATTTTCTAAGGAGAAGTTATATATTGTCAGTCCTGTGAGGATGAACGACATGTATAGGATCTTAGCTGTGTTTCTAAGGGAAGTATCTCATGCATCCTTGAGAGTGATGTAATTAGGATGCTACCTTGTCTTGTTTGATATGTTGTGTACCGTAGAGTGAGAGAAACAAGCTATTGTTCAAGGAAAAAACAGGGCATCTGTTTTATACGGAATATTAATACACGTTTCTATTCAACGTTGTGCGTTTTCAGATGTACACATTCAAGTTTTCTGATAGCTATGGAAAATTCTATATTGACTTTGGACTTATTTCTTTGCATATTCATACCAATGCTTCCATCTTTATAAAATGAAAGTTTGTGAGGTGCTCAATTACATGTTTCTACATGACTAGTTTCTGTCGTAGGAAGTTTCTATCCTCAATTCTATTCCTGGAACGGTTGGAAAACTGCCATTTCTTTCTCTCTCTCCCTCTCTCGCTCTCGACGAAGTGAGGATTATGTTTAGCTGGTTGCAAGTGACCAAGGACAGGACATTGACAAAATATGTTAGGAGAAAGCCACGAAGTTCAACCTCACCCCTTCATTGCTTTCACACCTTTTTGTTGTTCAATTTATCCTTGATCTTTGCGGTGGCGTACC
>JBBPDJ010000020.1:1576651-1654007 GCA_037974625.1 Cucumis cinereus
CACACACACACACAAAGATAGAGAGAGGAAAAAAGAAAACAAAGAAAATAATGCTTGTCACCCTAACCGTTCCTTGTATTTCAAACACAATCCAAATGTTGAATCCTCTACTGAGGGGACCAACCAAAGTCTTATCTTCACTGCTGGTTATGACCTTTGCCCATGCCCAGGGGTCACATGAATATGGCACCATCAAAGTTCATGGCACCTTAATCTTGAATTTTTGTAGCGTTTGTTTATATCATATATTGTTATGGTAACAATGGATGGATAAAGAAAATAGAACCTTTTATCCATTATGCTTCTAGATATTCTTGTGCAAACATAGGTTAGTACTGCATTGTAACAGAACCTTGTGTGGGGGATGTTGATTGATGGAACTCATTACAAAATAGGCAGAAACTATTACCCTAGTAATTCAAGCTTATGACCACAAGGCACTGACTATGAAATTAGATTAGATTTATTGAGAAAGAATGTTGGAAGGATGCATAGCAAAAAGAGAAAATTAAATGTGTGTTTAATTATGAAGTTGCTTCGTGGAATTTTCATTTCTTTCTATGGATAGACTACATACCTGTAAACTAACACATTGTTCTTAGGACCAACAACTTTTGTTGGTAATTGAGCAGAGAGACGAAAAAAAGTTAGGAAAAGGTCATTCACAGAGTTACAATTGTGATGAAGCTTTCCCTGTAAAGGATGAAAGGACACACTCCCTAATAGAAAATTATCTCCTTATAAAATGACATAGTTTCCCTAATTGTTTTTAACAAAGATAAATAAGTTGTAGTGATTTGAATCGAATTAAACGAGAATGAATTGATCTGGGTGGCTAGTTAGTAATTTTTAGTTCTGATTTCGTATAATTGTAGTTAATTGGTTGCCTACGGCCAGTTCTAAGCCATTTCAGCTAAGGTGTACATTTGGTGAAAAAAGATGATTTCTTTGGTCTAGATATCTTCTTCCTTATCGACTCAAAAAGTATCCCTCCAAAATAACTTCTGATCCAACTTAGTCACCAATATTGGGTTCAAGTTATTGTTCACATAGAGATGGATGTTACGAGAGAGAATTTCACTACTTGTGCTCGTTTCATAATTGGATTCTCCCCTAAGCTTTTAGACTAAAGCATATCATCCACTCTATTTAAAGAAATTGTCACATCCTCTCTTCAAAACTTATTTCTAGAAGATAAAAAGGGAGGAAACAAGGAGAGAAATACCCCACCAGACTCAACCATCATACATGTCTATAATCACGAAAAGCAGGTAACTTACCGATATGAAACATCTCTATTTGATGCAAAATAACAAAATCTGAAGCTTTGAGTCCTACAAAACCAAAAAAAAAAAAGGACAAAATAAACAAACAATAATAATAAACAAGATAGAAAAAAGAAGAATTCCCCACCACACAAGCCATTTTGGCAGTAGGGGACCAAAGACATTGATATGGGAGGCATGTCCCATTTGTCAGGCAATGAGTAGCTGTTGTTGCCATTGTTGCGGCGGCAAATGCCCAAGATTTCACACTGTTCAGATTCAAAAATGCCATTTTTAGGAGTTGGATTCTTTGTTTCTCTGAGATATTGAATTTTAGAGTTGATGAGTCTTCAGAAGCTGCCAAAGCCAAATGAGGTTGGGTTGGCGTTTTGGTATGGCATTCTAACTTTCATAATTTTCCTTTGATGAATCGTTGCACATGGCGTTTTTAATTGGAATAGGAATTGGGGACCAAAGTTGCAAGTTTTGTCTTCGGTTTATCAAGATCAGATCATACCGAGTCACTTTGTCTGCCTTCTGATTATGATTGAAATCAAATGGTTTCATATTCATTTTTTCTAGAATCACAATCCTATGTAGTTTGTCCTAAAAGTTAGAGTTGAGAAATTTCAAACCTCTAACCTCTTGATTGAAGACATATATCTGAGTCCAATGAAAAGATCGGATTAGTTTATTATCCTCTTAGCTCAAACACAATTAATTTTTAGAGATCTAGGATTCAAAGGCCTAACTAATGACTCCTCAAGATAGCTTGTTTCAAAACTGAAAGATTCGAATTACTCCACATGATTTTTAGATCAATACTACTTGAACTATCTCAATATGCTAATCTAAACACAAGATATGCAAAGTAAATTTCAATTCATCATAACTAAATCTGATTTGTGTTAAATAAGGTTTACTTTATATAGACAGCTTTGAAAAATAATCTAAATTCAAGCACAAAGTCATTGTTAATGTTTGTAGCCTTCCAAACTTTAATGGTAAAAAGGACCACAAACTACTGTATTTCCATGTTGATGTGAATAGAGTATAGTATGAAATTTTTTCTATACTAATATATACTAATAGAAATAGTTCCACTAAAAATGGCAGAATCTACAAGTTATCCCAAACAATTGACAATCTCCCTTGAACAAAGCCCAAGCCCATAAAATTATAAAGCCCAACTATATGGGTAGTGTCGTCATCCTGTAAGCCCAATTTATACATATATATATATATATATATATATATATATCTATATATATACACTATCAATTTTTTCTTATACTTTTAGTCATACAAATTTATTTACATAAAATTCGAATTTCATATTTCCGAGCTGAACACTGAAGAAGCTTCGAAAGTTACAGAGAAAATTCGAAAGAGTTTCGTTTTGGTGCATGTCCTTCGTTCTTCGCATCAATTATCCTAATCTACTTCACATTTTTTCTTCTTAATCTATTTGTTCCTCATCGATTGTTGCTCTCAGTAGCAATGAATCCAGTTCCGCATCAGTTTACACCTCAACCTCCGTGGTTCACGGTGCCGCCACCGAATCCGCCGCCGTCTTCTTCTTCATTTTTCTGGGACAACCTGAATGTGCGTGATCGTTTAAGGGATTTGCAAGATACTCTCGATCTCGCCAAGTCAATGTATGTGTTTCAGTGTTTGTTCGTAATTTTTCAGTTCAAATACATTTTGTCCTAAACTGTGATTGAAGTATAAATATTGATAGGCAGAAAGAGCTGGAAATGTTGATGTTAATTAAAGAGGGCAAATTATCCGAGCAGAGTGCTGATAATCTGCCTAATGGTTCATCTATTGGTGAATTTTGTGATTACTTGGAAGATAGAAGGATTAATTTGGAGTTGCAAGAATCGCGTTCGGTTGAAGTTGCAGCTGCTTTGATGGAAAAGTTGAGAGCTCAACTTCATCCATTTAGGCTTGATACTGATGAATCGAGTCTCCGGGAAGCACTTAGGTTATCTGGTAAATTATTCAAGTCCAAGAGAAATAAGCAATGGAGAAAGAGAAAGAGGAAGCGCATTGCTGAATCACTTGCAAAGGTAGTATTTATAGGTTATGTATATCCCATATTAACTTACATATTTACTGTAATCTTACTTCTTCTTTTTTCTCCTTTTATTGTGAAATCTCAGGAACTTGAAAGTTTTGACCAAGTTGATCTGGAGGCTGATGAATGGAGGGCCAGGGAGATTGCCAAGGATATTGCAAAACGCAAGGTGCTAAAATATCAACTGATTTTTTTTTTCTTTCTATTCTCCCACTGGTAGCTGAGAATTTAATGTCCTTTTTTGGCTTCTTTTTTAGGTTGGATAAGCGTGTTCTATTCTAATCTGATCTTTATTCTAGACATATAGAAATATTTAGGGAGTTCTTTATTCGTTTATATTTTAGTAAGAACTAGGTTTTGAGGACATAAATGGTTATAAGCAATAGGGCCATTGGAAGATAGTTTTCTATTTCAAATTCAGAACTAGTAACCAAATTCGTGGTCATGCCTGAATTTTATGGACAGGCAGGGTCCTGTCCCAAGGCTCCAAAGTACAATACAGGATGGGATTTATAGAAATATATTGATCCAACTCATTTATGGGGGCCTATTTTATCATAGTACCTATGTCTATTTGTTCTTTATTTTATTTTTAAATATTGAAACTCTGCTTTTAACTGCTGCCAGCTCTCACGTTCATATAAATACTATTGTTTTCTCATCTCATGAATGGGTTATTTGCCTCCAATAAAAAAATATATATAGACAGCTCTTTACGTTTTCACAGTTTTTTTTCTAGAAAAATGAAATCTCCCTCCACCCAATGTTTTGTAGTTGATTACTATCGTACTTTTGCTTGTCTAGCTCTGAAATATGGAACATTGGCACCATGTATTGACAGAATGATTTTAATTGTTGATGAGCAAAAAATTTCAGGTAGAGAAGATGGAAGAAATTGCAAGAATTAAAGCAAAAGAGGAGAAAAAGAAGCTAGATTCTGAGGTGGGAATCAATCAAACTGTAGTATTAAAACTATTCTCACAGTTTTTTTCCCTCTTCTTATGAACTTCTAGCTAATGTTGGATATCATGTAGCTTGAACTGGCACTAATAGTGGAAAAGTTGCAAGAATTGCGCTCCATCAGGATCCAAAAATTGAAGAAACAAGGTTCAATTTCTTATTTCTTCATTTATAACTGTAATTGTTATCCTTCTTAACATGCAGGTGGTTTGTTGTGCTGGTTTAGCAGATTTGTTACATTCATTTTAGTCTTCTGCAATTTGTTAGGTGTAGGATAGAAGAACAAAATCTAAATCGTTGTCAGTTTTAATGGTTCCCAGGAGAATTTTCATGGTTCTACCAGAGTCGTTGTAGAATCATGAAACCTTGGAGAAACTTGGGAACATTTACGGAAGCTTACATAGAAGTTAAAGGATTTTAGTGTGTGGTTTTATTCCCGCTGTCTACTGAGGTGGTTATTGAAGGCTTAACAAATAGGGGAAAAAGTGAGATTCTCTATAGGATAGGAATAGTGTTGTAAACCAGAAGTTACGGGATTGAAAACGATGTCTGGTTTTCATGGATTGTATTCTTTAATTATTGGGTAGGTCAAGATTTTGAGGTTTTTTTTGGTCCTTGGAACTATTTTCTTTCTGACATCACTATGTGAATGAAATAAATTTTTTTTCTATTTAAAAGCAAAAAATGATTGCTGTTGTGATTTCTTATTACCTTTTCTATCATTAAATTGCCTCTCTAATGTATAAATACATGTATTATGAAAAGTAGTTCGCTGCATCTCTATATGCAATGGTACTTTTGAATCCTGTGTCTGTGCGAATAAATTTTGACACTTGGGTCTGGTTATATTCTAATGATAGTATTGGTTGGCAATATATTTGTCCAGGTCATTTTCTACCTGAGGAGGATGATAAGTTTCTAGAGAAGGTTCGAGCTGCCGTTGAGGAAGAGGAACGGCAAGCCCTTGCTGCAGCTGATACGGATGCTGCCAAGGATGCGATTGCTACTGCAGAGGTCTCTAGGAAGATTGTTCCAACTTATAAACCTGAATCAAGGGATCCTGATAGTGCTACAGATAGGTCTGAAGAAAGAAATGATCAAAGATCTGCGGGTGCAGATGATAAGGTCTCCAACACCAGCACTAATAAAGAGCCTGGGAAACAGTTTGGAGAAGTACAAGGTTATGGAAGAATGTATGATTATGCAGCTAACTTACCGATGGAATTCTATCATTATTATTATGGTAGTAACACTGATATCGGCACGTTAATTGAGGTAATTGCAGTAACCATTGCTCTTCACTTATTGCAGAATTTATGTGGCATAGTCTCGTGAAATTCATGATGGTGCATATTTTGATCTTTATGTCCAACGTTGAGTTGAGTTTGGAAGTCGGTGCATCTCATTGTATCTTCCCTAGCATTTGAAGAAAAGCATATTTTTATTAGCTTTCCTGAAAAAGTTACAGTATAATATTGGTTCACGAATTTGGGAAACCTTAGAAGTATGAACTGTTATAGCATGTTGTTTGGGTTTTGTATTTCTAAAGCATAGAATGACTTGTGAGAGATGGTGAAAGCCTAGTGTAGCTTTGTTATTTCAATTTGTGGAATTAATAAATTTGTATTATGAGATAAATAAATTTAAATTTAACCAACTGCATGCGAAACAGTTAACATGCTAAACACAGGCGTGAAGCTTATTACGAAACTCTTCCTTCTGTTGAAAAACAATGCCCCGGTTCATGACATACACATAACCTTATTACAGTGCTGTTCTAGTCGCGTGTTTTTGTGATTCTGAAACATTCCCTTGCCTCAGTTTACTAAAAGCAACCAATAACACTCTTGATTTTTGAACCACAACATTACCGTTTTGTGTGCAGGTAAGACGATCATGGGATGCATTTATAAGACCTGGAGGAAGGTAAGATACGATTCTTTATTCTAGTTATTCCCCGTCACAAGTTTTGGATAAGTTTCCATTATAAAGCTAGTGATTTGATGGAAGTCACCTTGCTAATCATATTTGAACTTCCATGAATACATAAAAATTTTACAACGAACACCACCATTCTAACTAATATTTTACAAGTAGCTGTGTGGGAGGAGGGGGGGGGGGGGGGGGGGGGGGGGGGGGGGGGGGGGGAAAGGGGGGTGTCAAAAAAACCCCCCCCCCCCCCCCCCCCCCCCAAAAAAAAAAAAAAAAGAAAAGAAAAGAATAATAATAATAAAATAAAAACTTTACAAGTACCTCCTAATTATATAATCCTACAGTTTCTTCCTGTTTTTCCATGATCATTTTCCCTTCGTAATTGTATATATATAAATATTAATGCATTCATAGCCCAGAGAGGTGGGAGAGTTATGCTAATTGAATGTTCGTGCGAAATTTTGTGCAGCCGAATACCAGGGCATTGGGTTGAACCACCACCACCCGCAGATGAAATATGGGCAGCTTATTTGGTTCGACCGAAATGAAACCATCCAACCATATGATCAGAATTGGTTATCCAAAAGGTGTTGCTAAAAGATTGGCATGCTATGCGTTGGAAATGCATCTATGACAAGTTGATTATGGATATCCCATATGGAAGAATCATTCGAAGAGGCTGCCTTAATGTGGTTAATAGTTTCGAACCATGGGATGTATGAGTGAGAAACTCAAAAGGATACTTGTGTTCTAGTAGTTGCTATAGGCATGTAGATACTTGAGTTTACATCCTTAGGTTATTAAAATGCAGTACCATTGTGGCAGCTTCATTAGATAATTTTCTTCGGGCATCGGTATTTGCAGCAATTTGAATATTTTCAGCTGTTTATTAACAAGATAATCAGTAGATTCTCAGTTCAGCTTTGGCCGTGTTGAGTAAAGAATCGTGATTCGTGGAAAGCCTATCTAAGATATCCATTGTTGTGAAGATGTACGAGAAGGTTAAGAGGGCACTAATCTAGGCAGGAGCAGAACCTTAGTGGATTGGTAATTTGATACTGACACAGCACCTTTCATGATGACTTGTTTTTTGGGTTCTAGGCTTTTCCCGTTTTAATTATACTAAATGTAACATGAATTTTATTTTTTCTTTTTTCGGATACATATGAACATGAGTTTATGTAAATAGAATTTTTGGATCAACGTCTATGACATGAACAGAGAGTTTTAAAGAAGCTCATCCAATTACGTTTGAAATTGTTTGGTTCCCTCTTTCTTAGAGGATAATGAGTTAGTTTTCTTAGAGGATAATGATTTAGAAAACTAACCGGTGCATTTCGAGTTATACCTGTTCTTGTGAAGCTTATCCAAGTGCTTAATTATAAATTATCAAGTGGTGAATTTTTTTTTTTTACTAAAAAATATGTTTCTAAATAACCTTTTTCTTTTGTGATCGAAGAGATGCATGAAGATAGGTTGAATATTGACTTATGTTCTTTTGTTTAATTTTTTATTTTCATTTTTCAAAGTGGTGTCATCAAAGTGGTGTGCATCTTGATTATTTATTAACTATTATTCTACAAATTTGTAAATAAAAGGTGAAAGCTTTCCTCAATAATTATCGATGAGGTGAATTTAGAAATGAGTCTTAACTTTTTCGCTAAGAGGGGTATATCTTAACCAAGTATTGACCATATGTGGTGTTTTATTACTTGATCGCTAAACAAAGATACATATACTACTACTTCTTAGCTTCCACATTTAGAAAACTAGCGAGAAAAAAAAATTGTAAAATCATGTGGCTGCTGGGATTCGAGCCCAGGTCTCCACGGCCACAACGTGGAATTCTCACCACTAAACTACAGCCACTTTTTGTTAACAACATCAGCACAAATCTAAAGTTACTTTAGCAAATGGCGTCTAGAATATTTTGGCATAACTTAATTAGGGTTAGTTCTCTTGATCATCTAGGAGTTTGGTTTCATAGTGATCATTCACCTAATTAACTTAACAAATATTAATCTGACTACTACTATTTTTCATGTGATATATCGTCAATATGAAGTTGTAGACATATCGAGGGTGTTTGACCCATGGGTTTGGAATTGGAGGGGTTTGCCAAACCCATGTTTGGACAATGGGAATAAAATTTCCAGGATTAAAATTCCAAACCTATGGGTTTGGAATATGTTTTTTTTTAAATGCCATAAGTTTTAGAAAAAAAAGTTTACTTCAACTTTTTATCAATGATCGTTGGTGACCGTTGGCAACAAACATTGGTCGACTTCACGATCAACCATTGATAATCGGTAACAAACGTTGGTGAACATCTTGATCATCGACAACCAATCATTATTGTTAATGATTGATTGTCGTGCCTATTAATAAATAGTCGTCAATGATCAAACAATCATTGTTGGCAGACCATTGGGTGTCATTTCTGAAAACTTCGTCGTCGAATTTCCAACCATCAACCCAATTGAAAAAATTAATAAAACGAATTTTTTAAAAACTTTTATTTTTCTGAATCATTCCAATTAATCTCAATAGTATTTTTTAAAATACATTTTCTCACTCTTCTATTATTATTGAAGGTTAAAATTTATTATTTTTACATCATAAAAACAAGAAATTGAATTAGTGGTACAAAATATGAAAAAGAAAAAAATCAATTATAAAATTGATAAATTATAAAATTTAGGGTATACGATTCACAGATATTTGTAATTTCAGGTATCAGAACCTCATTACAAGTGTAACTAGACAGACTCATATAGGTAGGGCTTCAACTATGGACTCAATTAGACAGTCTCCTATGGGTTAACCGCTATTGGATCATTACCTTAAAGTTAGATAATTAGCCAAATAAATCCTTATTTTTCACCCGTAACATAGATAATCCAATTCCTATTGATTTTTATGGGTTCGATTCCACACTTATTTCAGACCTTCTCTAGTTGGAATAAACCTACTTGATTGACTTCGATCGGTGCCCATTCAAACCTTGTAAATTTATTTTCTTTATCACCTCGACACTACAGGATACCAGATTGACTTCGTTCGGTGCTTATTTTGATTTTGTTTTAACTTTCAAAAATTAAACCTACTTGATTACTTGTAGTAATCTTGTTTCATGACAAGGAGTTGAGAATAACCGAGTTGAATTGTTATTCAAATTAAAATCAAGATCTTAAAAACTATTATTTTCAATTTCAATTTTTTGTTTAGTTTTTAAAGATGATGAATTGTTTTTAAAGACCTAATTTTCAAAAAACCGAACAGAGATTATATTTCTTGATTTTCTAAATTTGATGGTCAGGCATTTGAGAAGTTTTTCTTCTCAATTCTACTTGTGTTCAACATTATTCCTCCCGCCTGTATTGGGAGCTGCCAATGATAATAGTACTTCTAATTTCCACTTTTTATTCTTCTAGATGTCTGTTTATTGTTCGCATTCTGTTCAACATTCTCAAATCTATTTATGTTGAACACTCACGAATAAAACCTAATAAACTACAGAAATTATGAAAAAAAAAGAATGTTGCCGAGGGTTCAAGACGATCCAAAACTAGTAATAATTTGGGCGTCCTACGATTCGGCAGCTAGATGTGCGAAGGATTTAATTCAAAGTTAGAGGGGTCTCAATCTCAGAGTTATCCTCCCCTCTGCTGGGACCTTCGCTCAAAATCAAACAACTGGAAAAATGCAACGAAAATTCTGTATGAAAAACTAAAAATTCGAAAGCCGAACCAGTTAATCAGAGCTTGGATCGGCGTTCTGCTTTTCACTGCGATTTCCGAAGGCAAACTTGGAGCAAAAGCGCATTGATTACAATGGCGCCTCTTCCATAGGACCCTTCGATTAAAAAATTAAGGAGACAGGAAAACGGGACGCTCAGTGAATACGAACCAGATTGATATTCATCTTACAGAGCAATTATAACAAAAAACCACCCCGTAATCGATGATTTTCCATCTTCAAATCGCTCTTCATCGCGTCAAATTTCTCCGTAGAGACAGAAGGCAAAATTGCAAACCCTAATTGTCCTAACCCTAGGTTTCTCTGTGCCGATCGATGAGAAAGCTTAAGGCTTATATAGTTGAGAGTATAAAGCCGTGAAATAGGCTGTTGGGCCAACTTGGTAGTATCGAAGTTCAAAAGCCCAAGACCAAGCCCAAACCCAAGCCCACCTTTAAATTGTGAGGAAATAATTATTAAACACAAACTCTACAACATTGATTAGTTTGAACAAAGAATAAATAAAATTCCCGACATATAATAAAATAATTAGTAATAGTATAAATTTTTGTTGTTAATTTTAAATTTAACCCTATACTACGTGAAATTCAAATTGTGATGAAATATATTAGTACCTCTACAATTGTCTTTTTCTTTAGTACTTTGGTTTAATGCCACAATGCTTACTAGTGGGGATATAAGTATAATGATCTTTCAAAAAAATTTGACATTCTTAGTATGGACAATCTGCATGAGGTTTCACTATTAAAAGAATAAAGAGAAGAAGGGAAAAAATAAAATAAAACAAAACCACAAAAGATCTTTACGACCTAAGACGCACCTCCAATTTGATCAAACATGACCCCATATCAGTTGAGACTATAACCATTTAAGTTGAAAGTCATAGTTGTTACGCTATAAAAACATGAAGTCATAATGCTTTACATAAAGTACGAAAGTGCTCTTCGAACTTATAAATACTGGCAATTAATCCCTTAAGTATTGTGAGAAAATTTATAGTTCTACAGTAGCATGAAAAAAAAAAATTATATTGCCTTCATTCATTGCTTTACAAAAAAAATAGTAATTTAATATATAATTTAAAGATGTGTCGAATTATGAATATTAGGCATAAGATTTATAAATAAATTACAAATTTAAATGGTATAAATAATAAGAACATTTGTATAGTTTAAGCGCTCAAATTTTGATTTGGGAATACATAATTATGATTAACATTAACAGAAATACAACATTAAGACATCAATTTCATTTGGGTTAAATTAAAACTTGTATTGTTATTACAAAATAATAACGATTTTTATGTTAAACTTACAAATGAATAATTTGATATTCATCTAACATCTAGTTTTGGTCCTAGCTGCGATCTCCAAGGAGACATCAAATTTGACCCCTTTATTATTCCAACAAAAACAATAATCATTATCATATCAGACCCTCGATCGATAAACAATAATAACCAAGAATTGTTTAATAATAAAATAAAACTGCCGATTCCCTTTTATTTTAAGTGCACTTTTCTTCAGCATTTTAGAAATAATTTTTGGAGATCTTGTCAAACGTAATAGATCTTAGCGTTAAAAGTGCTTCAAATTTACAAACAGCTAGCAGAATCTGGCTTGAAAGTCATAAGAAATTTAATTAAAATTAAAATCGTCCTTTTATGAGATCTTGACATACAATATTAAAACAATCATATTCTCATACATCTAATTTAAATTTAATTAGTAACGGACTCAAACCGAGTAATTTAAAATTTAAATTAGCTGAGACTAAGGTTATTCAGAAACCATAGTTTTGGAGTAAAATTCTAAACAGCTTTCAAAATTATATATAATATATTAAAAAAAAAAAACTAGACTTTAATTTGAAAACAGAAATAAGGAACTGAAGCTATCACAAACCGAAGTACCATCTCTCCAAAAACTGACCATACAATTAATAACTTACAAATTGAACACTTGCATAAGATTAAAAAAAAAGAAGAAAAAAAAGCCCACTAAATTGCGAAAACCACCGAAAATGATTAAAGAGGAACTAAAACTATGAGTGCAGCAAAAAGACAAGAAGAAAGATCAATGAACATGTGGTTACCGCTTTTTGTGGTGGAAGAAGACACCCAAGCGAAGCCAGTTTAATTAAGCCTTCTTGCCTTTCAATGGGCCTTTTGGAATTTTGCTCAAAACCTTCTCTTCAAACACAGCGTAGTGCTTTTTGAACTCAATTACTGCTTTTTCCGCTAATGGGTCGATCTTATCTTCATATTTCTCATACAACACTGGGACCGTGTGCAACAAAACAAAGTCTGTGCGTTTCAAATATGTGGTCAAATGTCAGATTCAATTGTCAAAACAAAAGAAAGCTATAAATGTGAAGATAGAGATTAAGTTGTCGTTACTTATGTAAAACAACGTCAAGAAATTGCACCAGCTTCCCACAATTGACAGAACCCACAAAGCAGCAATGGCCTGAGACAAGTTTTAGAAAAATCTTAATTATCTAACAGTAATGACGTCCAAGACTACAAAATAGCCAATTAAGATAAACCCAACCCAACCCAACAAAGTAAATACGCAATAAGCTGACAAGAAAGTACAATGTTAACATTATACGTACAGTGAGGAATTTCTTCAAATCTCTTCCAGTCGCAATGTCCCGCAATAGTGCAAAACCACAATTAATTTCTGCTCTCAAAGCTGAAGCAAATTCGAGGAAGGGGTCCGCAGGGAGTTGAACAACAGGGATTCGAGGTGGGCTCCTGTAAATACCATTGTTAAACGGAGGGAAGAAGAGAAGGATTTGAAGCTGCCAGAAACTTAATTAATGATAAACTGTAATTCATATCCAGTAACTCACTTGTAGATAAATGTGTGGGCATTGGACCAAAGGAACAAGAGCCCAAGAGCAAGGATCAGAGAGCGGGAAATAAACGTAAGCAGATGGCACTCAAGCAATTCAAAGAAAACCCAGATGAGAGTGGCTCCACTAAGAACACCGGCTGAGATCTTCTTATTCCTCCACAAAAATAAATCAGCAGCTGCATATGCAACAGCGTTAAGAAAGGTTAACATCACCAAACTAAAATTTTTTTGAGGTTATATTAGAAGTTTAGAGTTTGAACTTAGTGGAATTTGGTCTCGGAAAAATCTCTGGTATGTCTTTCAATTTTTATCACTCTCAACTTTGAACTTCCAGTTTTGTGTCTAATGGGTTGCTACAAATTCATTAATTGATCTACCACATGTGAATTTGAATTTTATGTTCACTGGAACTCCAAACTGTAAATCATGCGTTTAATATATTGAGAGACTAATTTTGTACCATGAAAGTATAAAAAACAAATAGACACAACCGACTAAACATGCAATTTAACCCATAAAAAAGATACGGATCATCATCAGAACGAATTCAAATATGCAATCAGAAATATGCAACGCAGGAAACATAAATTATAAACATCGGAACCCGAACGGATGTACAAAAATAGCAAATTCAGGAAAAGAAAAATTATAATAAACACTCTGTTCTGAACGCTCATTAATCGCTCAAGTATGTCGTACGCTCGATCTGAACAATCAACGTTTTCACAGAAAGGTAAAACGACCAGATCTATATATTCTACATCCAAGCAAAGAATAATGAAGCAAGCCAGAACAATGACTAAAGAGTACAAAGACGCCTAATAAGCATCAATCAATATCGAGCTCCAACGAAAGCAATTGAAGCAGTATAGCAACACAGGAAGGGGATATAAAAAGACAAATTCAAAAAGAAGAAAAGTAAAACGAAACGATTCTTCAATAACTTAGAATGAGAGAGTTAAGATTGAGTACGTTTGCCACCGCCAAGGACATGATGAACTGGTCTTTCCCTTCCGAAAATTCGGAAAACCTTCTCCTTCAAGGTGGAAGAAGAAGCCGATCCCTCAGTTTCGGAGTCTGATCCCGACGACGAAGATGAATCGTGATCATGAATCTTCTCAACTATCTTGTCGATCAATGACTCCGATTTCGGTTCGGCGTTTTCAGAGTGGTCCGACATGATTGAATGATTCAAGTGACAAAAATCTCAAGGAGAAAATCAAGGGAATGGATCGAGAGAGACTAGGGTTTTAGGAAAGAAGAAGAAGAGCGGAAGGAATTTGAAAAAGAACGAAAATAGAAGAAACAGTGACACTTGGGTATTTATTAGTGGGTTGGCCAACGCGAAAGCAGATTGACGGAAATCGTAGCGGGAAAAAGGTACGACGTTAAATGACGGCGTTAGACAAATAAAGCTAACGGTTTAATAAGGGATGTTTGGGAAAGTAGCCGACACGGTGGAAAATTATGGGGACACGTGGCACAAGATTAGACAAGGTCAGCTATGGACGGCTTGGACTGTGCTTAGGGTCGGTAGTGGGTACCACGTTTTGTGACATACTGCAACCTCAATCCTTGGTTTCACGTCTTTTCTAAAGCAGAAAAAGAAAAAAAAAAAAAAAAGGCAAAGTAAATATTAGTTTTCACTTTTTAAAAATAAAATAATAATAATTCTAAATTAATAAATTTTGAAAGTTACCTCTTTTATAAAAGACAACTGTTTAAATGTACACAAGTATAACTTGACTAGTATACGAGAATATTGTTGATCACGATGTGTGGTAAGAATAATTATATCTCTATTAAACTAAAAGAATAATGTTAATTCTCGATAACTTTTTACTTCTCGATGATGGGTCACGTTTTTAGGGTAATAAGCGTGATCAAATTTTAAAAATATGATTGATATCCAGTTCAAAATCACTTTTTAGCCAATACATTCTCTTACGTGATATGTCTTATTGGTTAATGTTAGATCTTCTGCGTGAATTTTCATGTTTCCAATTTTTATTGTTATGTTCTATTTTTTTCGATTATTTTAGGTTTTCTAGTTTATATATTAAGCACATAAGTTTAAGACATTATTTAGGTTTTCTGGTTTATTAGAATATATTTTTGTTATTTTTTCAAACGAAACACAAAGTTTGCCATAGACGTAGACTTCTCTAGAATTAAATAGACAGACTGGGCTGGGCCTTTGAAATCAGTTGTCAATTTAAATACCCATTTTGGGTTGGGCTTTTAGTGTAAATGTATTTAAAGGCCAATTGTCTAATTATTATTGGGCCTATGGCTAGTTGCCCAGTAACTTTCCACATAAATGGGACCTAAACAATTCATTCTTATCTCCAAAACTACCGTTGTTAAAAACTGCCTCTAAACTATCACGCTACTAAACAATTACTACTACTAAACAATTATAGTAATTGCAATTATATTCTCAAACTTTCACTAATGACAATTTGACCCACAAACTTTCAAAAGTGTTAAAAGTTGTACCATCAAGCTTTCAATGATCGTAAAAATTAGACTCACAAATGATAAAAAAATTTGACAATTTTTTAAAACTTACCTATAATAAAAATGAATGAAAGATTGGAGTTAAGTGCAGTATGGTTAGGTTGAAAAAAAAAGTAGTATTAAAAGTATAAAGTATTATTAATGGGGCAATAAAAGAAAATGATGGTTGAGGGCATTGAAGTGGCACAAGACAAATAAGTGAAGAGGTGATTGCTTTGATGCTTATTGGGGTTTGAGTTAGAGTTATACATAATAATATTATGAGCATTAATTGCAATTTGGTATGTTCTTGTAGTTGGAGCTAACACCCATTCTCATTTATTGTTTATCAACTTCATTTCAATAATTCAATGGACTTCATTTACAACTTATACATTTTCTTTTTTGTTTCTAAGTGCTTTTCCATACCTTTTGTTTTTTTTATTATTTTGGTTCCTAATAATGGATTTAAGATTCTTAGGTTTCTTTACCTAAATTTTAAAAACTACTTTTATTATAAACATATTTTTATTTTTAGAATTTAACTAAGAATTCAATTGTTTACCTGAAAAAGATAAAACCCATTATTAAGAAATAGAGAAAATATATAGTTTTCAAAAACAAAAAAAACAAAATAGTTATTAATAGCGTCTATTTGAAAATAAACTCTTGTCACAATTGGAATAATAGAAAAAAAAAAACATAAGCAACATTTCTTTTTTAGTTATCCGTGACAAATTGGCAGTTAGATGTGCATTTGATAGTAACAATTCACATGTGCCTAAACAAGAAGATTCGATGTTTTAATTTTTAGTCCTCCAATACCTTATTTTTCACAACTTTGTTCCTTTTTACTCAATATATACCAAATATTTTTAAATATAGCAAAATAAACCAAAATATTTACAAAATATAACAGACGTATTATAGTAAAAAATAAGAAAATGAGATAAACTAGTAAAAATGTCAAATTGGTTGCCTATATACTTTAATCTCATCAATATCTCCGTGCACATTTATTTCCTTAATTAACTCATTAAAAAAAGTAATTTAGAAATTTGATTTTGAATTACATAGTTAGACTGTAAACTTAAAAGTGTATAAAAATTGGTAAAATAATAATAATAATAATAATAATAATACCCAGTAGTTAAATAAGTTGTTGAAGTTTCAATTTTATACAAAAAGTTGTTGGCTTATTCAAAATCTATATGAAAGTAAATATTTTTAATGCTCAAGAACAGCTATATAACTTAAGAAGTACAAATTAACTTAAGCAGATCACCCAAATCATAAAGTTATATATAATTCATGTCCTCCGTTAATAAAAAGGCAACAACATTCTTGTCTGAAATTTGCAGAGAAAAAGCAGTGAAATCAATGGATTCATGATTGAACTCGGGAAAGGTGACCGAGATGCCTATCCAAATCATAATCTCATCACTAATCCTTCACTGTTGAAGGACTAAAAAACAGAACAAAAGCAAATTCTAAAGTGAAGTTCAATCTCAAGTGTGTTTCATCATTCCTTTTCAAATTTCTTGAAATCATACACAATCCCAACTCAAAATAATCCAATCATATTCCAATTACTTCTTCACATCTATACCAAAACCCTTCTAGTTCTTCTTCCAATTCCAACTTCAAAACAGAGGAATCAGTATCTACATTCTCCAAGATAGTTTAGAACTAAATAACAGAGGAATCATGAAGAAATTGAACCCCCCCCCCCCCCATCAACAGTTCAACTTCTCAATGTCAACAGGTTTATTAAATAGAAAGGGAAAACAATAGGAATTTTTTTTGCACGCTTTACCAGACCCATTAGCAAATGATGATGGAGTTGAAAATTTGAAAAGGGGAAAAAATGGAAGCAACAAAACATTCTGGGCCAGCTTAAGAAGACAACAGTGGAAATAAAGAGGACCCTTGAGATGGGTCAATCCAACTTTTTTCGCTCAAAAAGTAAGGAAGAGAATTGGAAAAGTTCTTCTTGTCTCAAAATTTTCAAATAATTGAATCCAACACTATCAGATCTACACAAGAATATTGATTCATGACTACTCAGAAATTTGCTCAAAAAGTAAATCGAAAATTTCATCTATGGGTCGAACAGTTCCCAGAACATTCAGAATAAGAAAGAAAAAAAAAAACTCAGCATCTAACCAAAGAATTTACAATTTCTTAAGAGTACGCAAAAAAAAAACAAAAAACAAAAAACAAAAAACAGAGAAATATGAAAATCAAGAGAAGAGAAGTAAAAGAAGAACCTAATGGATGCAATAGCAATGAATGAGTCATCTCCTTCTCCGATCCGCCATGTATTGAGAGAGTGGAACAACCTCTTGAAGAGGAGTAGAAAGCGGAGTCGGGAGCGGCGAATTCCGACAAACCGGACAAGAACCATTAAGCTTCAACCAAGCATCGATACAACAGAGATGGAAGTAGTGTGTACACTCAGGCATCATCCTCAACATCTCCGCATCCTTATACTCGCAGAGACAGATAGAGCAGACACAATTAGCTCCAGCCATAGATTTATCTCTGGAGAAAGGGAATTTAGGGTAAGAGTTAATAACGGACTGGTCAAGACCGACAACCCCGTTGTCATCGTCGCGATCTGGGGCGGCGTCGTCCTCAGCGACGAAAATAATCTGGGGGAGAATGATGCCAGCGTCGGAGCGGGAAGAAGGAGGGGGAGGACGGCGGAGGTGGCGGGAACGGGAGGCGCGACAGCAGACGTAGAAAGCGAGGAGGAGAGCGGAGAGGAGGACGAGGAAGGCGAGGGCTATGGCAATGGAGTAGCCAAGGCCGATCCTGGAGAAGGAGTAAGTAGAGGAAGGGGAGGACATGGAGAATGAGAAGGAAATGGAAATTGTGAAGAAGAAGAAGGAAATTGAGTTGAAGCCATTAGTGAGGAAGAAGAAGAAGAAGAAGAAGAAGAAGAAGAAGAGAGAAAGAAGAGAAAGGAAGGAAATTAGGGCAGATAACTTTTTGGGGGAAGGTGGGTGGGGATTGCAGACGCAGCATTTAATACACTCTTCCTCTTTTCTAAACTCTAATCTTAAACCTTTTTTTGCTTTTCTCATTTCATAACTTAATTCTTAATTAATTAATTTCAAATTTTATTTATATTTTACATTATTACTCTTAAATTTGACCCATGGTAAAAGGTAAAAAATTGGTTAATCCATCCTCCAATTTATTATAGATTTTCTAAGGTTCGTTTGTAGGATAATATGAAAACAATAGATTAGTTATTTTGAAAGGAAAATTAGAAAAATTCATTAAAATATATATTTAATATTATAAACTATATATTTAATCATATTAAAGTATATATTTAATATTATACACAAAGATGGAATTTGGAGTTTGGGAGTTGGCTTTTGTTCTCTTGTGCACTTTGAACGCATCTTCCATTCTTGTCGTCCTTTTATAACTATCTTTTTTAATTAATTAATTAAAAGAAATGACACACTGGTTTCAAAAAGTTTAAAACTTTCATTAATCAATTCTTAATTCAAAAAAAAAAAAATTATTCCATCTTTCAATCTTTGGATAAATAAATACATAAAATTATTTATTAAACACATTTTAAATTATTTTTTTTTTGTATTTTTGTTTTTAAGAACATAAATATGTAAATAACCAAATATGAAATATAACCTTAAATTTCTACAATTTCCTTTTTTTTTTTTTTTACTTTATTTACTTTTTCCTTCCAAAATTGTACGAAAAAAATACAATTGTGGTCAATGGTTCTTACCAATGTCTAGTTTTAATATCTAGTGAATCGTAAATTCAATCTTTTTATCAATTTTTGTCAAAAACCAGATTATTATTCACTAACATATTCATAATCTAATATCTAAAATCGACACAAATGAAATAATGCGAAGATTGTAACATATATTAAATCTAGGGTTCATGGCAATTTTTTTAAAGGCAATAATAATACTAAAAAGGTATTGTAATAAACACATTGACTATTTATATACAGAAAAAAAAAACACACTAAAAATAGTAAATATCTATCTTTTTGTATATACAAATTAAATTGTATACGTAGAAGACACAAAAGGAGAAATTTGTTAGTGCTAATTACGTCATTTCCTTATGAACATTTTCATTATTAATTTGTCATTTGTTATTCAAATGTGATGTAATAAACTGTTAATTAAATCACTTAAATCAACTCGTGGAAGCTACCTCATACCACTATCAATTGGTTACAATCTTTGTAAATTTTGTATTTTCACATATATATATTAAAAAAAGTGAGAGGCAGCTAATGATATATGATTCATATGAATCAAATCATATAATAATGATACATAAAAAGGATTGAAACAGAACTTAAGATCACTTGTGTAATACTGAGTATACAGATACATGATTTCGTAACAAAAGAAAGAAAAAAGAAAATTACAACAAATTGAGTTGATCTTGCTAACAAGAAACCTTATTATCGATCACTTAGGCCGACGTGATTTAGAACTTTTAACCTCAGATTATATATTTATATAAATAGAAATTTAGCTAAGCGAAAACGTCAGACACGGTAGGGAGTTTGATCTCGCCTTTTGTAGAGAGAGGAATCGTGAAGTTTCCGATCACCGGAAGATCAATGACGAGTCCGATCAGCAATTCGTAATCAATGTCCCAATCTCTCCCTATATCCCTCGCTAAGCTTACTAGTACGGAATGCGGCACTTTCACTCCCACATCTAACATCGTGGAATCACTCGCTTTCAGAGATCCTGGATCTGGAATTGTTCCCGTCGCAATAACTCTACACATTCATCATTCGATCCATCAGACAATCTCAATATAACATACATGTAATTCTTTCAGCAGATAGATGGACGTCAAATTATTCCTATCCTACTGGCCAGATCGAGATCGATTCCAAATTCTGACCTAACTGACTTATATATATATAATGAAAACAGAGGGCAAATTGAATAGAGGCGAGTGAAGAGGAACGAACCTGCCGTCGCTTTTGAGAGTGTAAGAAATCTCGCAGATAGGAATGGATTGACTGTAAGGATTGGAGACGGAGACGTTGGCCAAATACTCGACGGAACCAAAGCCTATACCCTTCAAATCGACGTTAGTGACGGAGGCCTCTGGCTTCGGCATGTTGGCCACCTTCTCGGAGACGTAATTCTTTGCCTTGTCAATCAAATTCGCCATTCGCACCTAAGAGAGAGATTGCAGAGAATTGGAAGAAGATGAAGAGATTCAAAGCAAAGAAAATTTGGGGAATTGCAAAATGGAAATATATGGAATGTTGAAGAAGACGAGACAACCGGTTCTGCATTTATATAGAACGTCGAGAAAATTGCGTTAGCGTGTAAAATTTTGAATCGACGACACGATTTTTCCGCCTCGCACGTGTTGCTTCCGTGTTTAAAGTCATGTGACGGGGCTGAATCGTGATTTAAAGTTTGATTAACGTGACACAAATTAAAAATAAATAGATTAAATATTAAAAATATACGAAAAAAAAGAATATAACATTTTTTTTTAAAAAAAGAAACCTAAAATATGCATTTTAGAAATCTTGTAATATGGTGAAATAATTTGTCTAATTTTTAAAAGTTATATAAATCAAAAATGGAATTTTAATCAATTTATTACAATTTATGTATTTTCAATGAAGGAAAATAAAATAATTGTTTTCCTTATCTATTAATAATTTGTCATTTATTTTTAGTATAAATTGGCGGAGGAGTATTTGAAATATTAGATTTTGTGACCCTCAATATGTTTATTTCATACCATTATATATATATTTATTTTTTGCTTTTGTCCATAATAATAATAATGGGGCATTTTTAAATAAAGCGAATTGATTTTTTAAAATAAAATAACATAAAATTTCAGATCTATTACTATTGATAGAAATTTAGTAGATAGATCTATCGTAAATAAAATTTGAAATTTTGTTACATTTTATAAATAAATAAAGAGCACGTACAAATAAATTGAAATTAATATTTTAAAATTTTAGAAATCAAAATTAAACAATTACAATGAAAACATATTTTTTAAAAAAATAATAAATCTTCACTGTTTTAGATTAATCAATATGAACTTTAAACTATATGGTTTAAACTTTTGTATAGCAATAAAATGATAGTTTTCTTTTTTGATATATGTGTTTAAGCTAATTATTCTTAAGTTTTTTTATACGGTTTAAATTTAATTTAAATTGTTTTTTATGGAGAAATTAATATCCACGAATGAATAAGAGCCTTACAAACCAATGAAATGGAGTTTACTAAATTTAAAAAATTTGAGCTATAATAAAGTTCGGATATATATATAATCATAATAATCCCGTCGAGAATCCTGTATTAAAAACAATCAAGAGATCTTACAGTGAGTGTAAAACGAGTTACTCTTTCTATTATTATCAGTTGATTTTAAGATTAAATATCGTGTTATCTAATATGGTATCACAACGACCGAGCTACAAAACACAAAATTTTAAATGAGTTTTCAGTCAAATAAATATTTATTTTAAAGTAGGTGAAGATGATAAAAAAAAATATATAAAAGAAACAAAAATACATTTTGAAAATAAAATTTTAATCAGAATTGATTTTCAAATTGCGAAAGGAGGATCTATTATTTGACCAAAAAAATAATTGTACGTATGGTGTCCACAACCACAAATTATGGTGAGAGAGCATTTATTTTGAAGCAACTTCCAACTTTCACACATTGAAGTCATAATAATAATATTAATAATAAATAAAATAAATAAATAAATAGATCCCACGTCCACCTTGTTAAATAAATAATATTGAATCGTACTAAATTAAATAAATAAATTTGGAATTAGATAGTTGTTATTTCTTCCAACGTCCCCAACTCGATCTATTTGTTTTATGGGCCGTTTCAAAGTCCATTATCTTTTAAATTTGGGTCGGGCCGGTCGGCCCATTTCAATATATATATATATATATTATTTTTTTTTTAAAAAAAAAGAGGAACACATGTAATGTTTAATTATAGGTAATTATAATTCGACTTAATTAATTTGTACCATGCATTGCGGTGTGTAGAATATTGCTGTGTAACTATTATAAATTAAAAATGAAGATACAAGTAGCAAAAAGGAAAAAAAGCGTAAAAGAACAAGAAAAATTTGAAAGCTTAAAGCATATTGTTTAAGGGTTGAAAAAAATAATATTTGATTTGATTTCAAATTTAACAAAAATGTGAGAAAAAATTTCATTTCCTTTGAAATTTGAAAACTAAATTGGAAAAAAATACTAGGCGAGACGATGGACGAACTAGTATAATGTCAAGTGGCTAGCAAATAGTGGACGAGATTTGATGGGACCCAACGACGACATTTCAGGTGGAGACCGAAGACAAATGATCGTCCGAGTGAGGGAGGAACACAGAGGATGCAAACTGTTGAAGGACTAATGAAAATGAGAAGGTGAAAAAAGGAAAAGAAGATGAGAATGGGTATAATATAGGAAAGCCAAAATATAATTGAGATTTAATAAAGATATTGTTGAGGACATTTTAGGGTTAACAAAAAATTGTCACACGTGCGAGGGAGACATTTTGCTACCATTCAAAAAAAAAAAAAAAAAACCATGCTTTGCTATTTCTTCAAATGAGAGCGTAATTAATGCTATAGAACTGAATTTTCCTATTTATTTTAATAATAAGATAATAAAATATGTTTATTTTTTAGTCTAGTTTCTATTCCATTGTTAAATTTTATTTGCACTTTTAAGGACTACAAGTTAAATTAATAATAATATAAAATGAAATCATAATATTTTGAAATTAAAAATCTAAACTAAAATCAAGCTCAAACGTAAGGACTAAAAGTGTAATATTTCAAAACATCAGTATCAAAGAGACACTAAATTCAAAATCCAAAAAAATATATTTTTTAAAAAAGTGTGAATATACAAACTTTTTTTTAAAAAAATTAAAATATATTTAAACTAAAATAAATGCCTAATAAAGATTAATTTAAGCACAAACCACTCTATCTAAAGTTGAATGAATTAATCAATAATCAAATTAACAATAAGAGAACACGTGACCTGATGCATCTCTCAGTTGTTAATGAATATTAACATGTGACAAGAAAGAAGCAAAAAGTCAAAACCTTTGGGTATCTTTGCTTCAAGATTATGCTTAAAAAAATAATTAAATCTATATATTTTAGATCCCGTTTCATAATTAACTGTTTGATTACCATGTATTTATCTTAAGAAGAAAAAAAATTAATATACTACCGACATAATTAATCGATTGTCACATCAATTTAATTTACATAAAAAACAAAGAAATCAATAGGTAAAAGCACTTATAAGCTTATTATTATTTTTTTAAAAAAAAAAAACTAAATAATTATCAGATGTGAGACGAGCAAAATTTATTTGATGTCAAGTTAAGAAATTGACGGGTCTTAATTAATAACGTAGTGTACATGTAGTACATGTATTATAGCAATTATAAAAGAACAAACAAAGAGTGCATATATATAGATAGATATAGATATGTTACTAATTCATAAATAATTTAGAAAATGAATTTGTTTGAGAAGAGGAGTTAGGGTTTGCATGAGGATATGAGAAGGATGGTTGTGAATTCCCTCATAAGTTGTCACAACAATGCTTCTGTCCTTTGATAGCCTTTGAACTTGTTTCTTCACATTGCATGTTACATATGTGCACTTATAATAGCTCCTTCACCAACAACACCACATAAATTAATATTGGATATTCAATTTCCTAAAAACTAAATTAATAATTATTATTATAATTTATACCTGGGATAGAGGCTATGTTTGACAGCTTTTTGTCCGTACTTCCGCCACCGATATCCATCATCAAGAATATCTTCACTACTCCTCGTCTGAAACTCAAACCTCCGCCGCCCGCCGCCTGCACCCTTTCTCCACCGTCGGCCACCACTCTTCCTCTGATTCCTTTTCTTTTCGTCCCTTCTCATTTCCGATGCAGGTGGTAAGTCTCCGGTTTGTTCTTGGCCAGAGAGAACTGCGATCCAATCGATCTCTAGAGAGGTTGCAAGAGGATCCGAAGATGGAAGCGGCGGCGGAGGTGGGTATTGTAGTTGGTGATGTTCCTCCATTTGTTGGTGAGTTGTGAAAGAAGAAATTGGGATGTTTGGAACATGGGAGTTTATAAAGAAATAGAGAGAGAGAGAGAGAGATGAGGGAAGCCATTAGCCAACTATATTTCAACTACTTCAACTCCCATTTTAAAACCCATAATTATTTTATTTTAATTTTTGAGTGGACAAAATTTCATAATATATTATAGGCATTTGAATAGACAATTTTGTGTTAAATGAGTTTACAATTTAATAATTTTTCAAAAATTTAAAAATCTGCCAAATTAAACATGATTTTATTGAATTTATAATTTAACCCAAATATTTTACACCGTTTTTTAAAGTTTAAATAATAATAATAATAATAATTACCATTAACCATAATAGTGTTAATAGAAATACTGTTGACCAACCATACAAAGGAGTTAAACCACTTCACTTAACAGTATTTAACAATTAACAACATTGCATTTGGGCTGACTCCTCAAACATTTATAAATTGTTTGGATAAATTTTCATTTAATAACTAAGACATTTACTCTATAATATCACAAATGCAAAAGAAAAAAAAATGTAAAAATCAAGTTTTGAAATATTGTCCTACTCAAGTCCCACATAATTAATACAGTTATTTATTCATTTACTTATAATTAATGGGGGAAATCTTGCTAGGAGGAAGGATTAAGCAGTTTACAGTCTCCTAATCTCATCCACTAACAAATAACAAGCTTATTGAGGAGAAAATAACATAAAACACAATCCAATAATTATTAAGAAAAATAACAAAAATGAGAAAAACCTCAAAATAAAGGCTTCTTTCCATTTAATAATCCCATCAAGTGATCCAGAACTTGGGGCCCTGCATCACGAAGACCAGAATGCATAAATTCATTAGTAACCCATAACCTTATTCCTGCTATTTGGGAAGCTGTCTCCATGGCCAGTTTGAAGTTCACAAACATATCTTCGTAATACACCGCAGCTGCCACTGGCACCTGTTATCATAATTCAGAAAATATGATGAATTTTTTACAACAGAAAGGCCATCCTAATGCTCGTCGACAAGTTGGTATGGTAATATTGACATCAGTGAAGTTATAATATCTAAGACTACCTTGTTATTTTTAAGAGCTGCAATGTCGTATAGAGGAGGCCAATCCTCCTTATCGGCTAAGATATGCGCTGCATCTTTGAATGGTCTCAAGGCATGTATCTCGTCAAACATCCATGGGAAGATCATCTGCAGAAGCAGTACAAACGGGGCATGAGACTTTTCTTATTCTTTTAGAGTTCAACAACATGTGCGGGTGAGAATTTGAACATTTGATGCATTGGTCGAGAATATAATAGTTTATTAATCAATGAATGAGTAGAAGTTCCAAAGATGTCTTTACTGAATTTCTCCATAGTCAAAGCATAGCCTCATAAACTCAGATTTTTATTTATTCAATCGCTATGATGACAGTTTATTGTACAAGTAATAAAAAACTCCACGTGGTTTGTGAGCACCAGTTTGCACCTACCTCTCCAGTGAAATACACGGGACATCCTTCTTTTACAGCTTTATTTGCATCGAATTTGTTTTCCACTTCATTCTTCATTCTTTGAGCAGACCAACGAGATGAGGCTCCCTTCGGGGAACAGGAAGTAGGGAAAAGGTATCTCAATAGAGAGTTCTAATAGACCAAAATATCATTCTAAAAAGAAAAAAAAAAAGAGGCTACCTGGCAATATATTGATTCGTGCAAGAGAACGTATAGAGGATTTGAATCAAGTGCGAGCCAGTTATCAATCTGCAAATATGTCTAACTGTTTGGAATCATTCACGAATAAAGTTATAGACATATTTGGCCAATAGAACTTGTAGAATACTAACTGCGTTGAGGAAGAAAAAACTAATTCGTTTTGGTGCTCCAGGAACTATTATAGGATCCCAAACTCTCTCAAACCTGACAAAATGTGGAGGAAAAAGAGAGAGTGATTAGATTACAGAATCTTGAATTGCCAAAAGAATTTTCTTGAGTTTGGCTTTTCACTTGCCCAAAAGTTAGAAAACAGAAAGAAAAAATTAAAACGCCTTACAGATAGTGCAAGCGCTCAAAACCTGTACTAGTTCCCAGAGCAGAAAGACCAAGAGTTTGCAGTCCTTTAGGTGTCAAGACACCACCAGAGGGAAGAAGAACCTGAAGAAAAAACAGAAGGAAAAAAAGTTTTAAGGGAAGAAGATATCATCTGAGAGAATTTTAAGCATTTGGTTCTACTTCTTAGCAATATGATGACATACAACAGAAACTATAGATAAACGTACTCACCCCGCCTCCATTCTCGGCCAAGTATTTAACAACTTCACGGACAATTTCAATATCCTGTGGATACCTCTTGTAGTACTTCTCATTTTGAATTATAACCTTTTCAAAGCATGCTCTATATACAGAATCTGCCGTGCATCCATTCCCAATTGGAGGGATTCCTCCAGTTATGAGGACTTGCTTCAATCCATGTGGTGCAAAACTCAAATACGTAACTGCACAAAAACCGCCGTAGCTCTGTACAGAGAAAAAGAGACTTCCCTTGAAGTTGCATTGATGCAGTTACTATAGACAACAAAAGGCAATAACTTATATGAACCAAAGTCGCATTCAGAAAAAACAAAGCCAAAAAAGTTTCTAATTGCCTCATGTAAGTTCAAGACATGCTGGTTGCGAAATCTGAAACTATTAAAAGAAAAGGTGAAGTAAATACCTGACCCAAAATGGTCCAAGGTGCAGCATCAGGAACAAGACGAGTCCTAATAAATTCAGCATCATTAACTATGTTATCAGCTCGAAAATGTTTCAAGTAGTTGGCCAAGTCCTCTGCACTTTGAAATTGTGACATGGATGATGGAGTCAAAGGAGTCGATAATCCTGTTCCTCGCTGCAATTATTTATATACAGAGGTAGAATAAAAGATCAAGCCAACAATTGTTCATGTTTCAAAAGCCCTTGCTCAGAGAAGTCAACAAAAAATCATGCCTGATCCATCAATATAACACGAAATTCTTCACATGCTTTTTGTATCCATCCACTCGCTTCCGATGGTCGGGCGCACTCATATCCGGGTCCACCTTGTAAGTACAAAAGGTATGGCATTGGTTGATCCTCTTTTCCCACTGCAACGCAGGTTCTGTGTTTGTTATTTGTCAAGGATAAAAAGTACTAAAATCATAATTGGTTTACGAAAATAGGTATGTTTGGTAGAATATACAGATTCTGCTTTATATTTTTAGATTCGCTGAGTTCAGCATATATACGTTTGGCAGTAGCATAAGCAATATTCAGCTTCTAGACAATGCAAGATGATTATTTTTATTCTGACTAAGACATCCACACATTCTCAGAACGCATATTGCATTCTATGGCAGTTTCAATAGTTAAGACATATATCTTCAACCAAACTATCAGAGATTCAAATACCTACGTCCACCCGACATGCTATTGGACTCAAATTGGAGAAAAATTGTTAATGTTAGAAAGTTTTCTGATTTACCAAAAACCGTACGCAAAACCCCTGGACCTCATTGCAAAGTTCCAATTATTGCTAACAGAGACAGAGAAGAACTACAATTTTCAATTCATTAATAATAATCTTTCCTACGAAATTATGAGTTTGACTGTGTAGTAGCTCAGATAAAATGATTATATATAACAAAGAAAACTACCTTAATATATGAATAGAAACCACTCTCCAAAGTGACACAACTCTCTTTTTCAACTTAATAATCATTTGTGTAGAAGCATATTGCCTTTATAATTGATAGAAACAATGAATAAATATTTAGCATGTAATGAGAAATAACTCAGCACCATAGAGAAGACAAATGCTCATAACAAAACAACAATCTTCTATTGGATTCAGATCAATTAATCTCATTGCTCTACCCTAACTCTAATTAACAGCAATGGCATCCATCTTAATTACTTCTCTAACACCAGAAATTCACTGAACCAATCAACTAATAGAAAGAATTTGCAATTAGTCAACAACAGTCACCACTGGATTACTGGTTACAAGTGACCGACAAAGGGACCTAATAGTCCATTATATAAAAAGTGTATCGGCAGTAAAATCGAAGTCAAATTAAGATTCGATTAACCTTTATTCAAAAAGTTAAGATTCGATTAACCTGAAACAACTTCCCGCGCAAAAACGGAGATCCTAGTAGAAGAAACCTGATCTAGAGAGTAACTGAGAGGCACGGAGAAGTGATGGTCCCGGAGACGGAGCTCCGGAACCGAGTACCACGTGCCAGCCACGTGCACTGGCGGCGATACTGCATTAGGGGGATTGATTCCGGCCATAGCTGCCGATAAACGGACCGATCTCCGGAAATGAGCGGCTGAGAGAAAATTGGGGAGTGGAATTAATGGAAGGAAGCGGCAGGGTAAAGAGTGGAAGTGAAGAAGGAGTGGCGGCGCTGCCGCGCGAACTGCGAACATTTTGGACGGTGGGGGTGGAATAGATTAACTATGGTGGGGGGCGAAACACGGGAAAATAATTACAATAATACTGACAAGGACACGTGGCGGAAATCGGAGGCATTTGTTACAATGGGGCTTACGTGGAGGGTCGTTATTAGTCATTTAATTGTTGATTGATTAGTTATATATTTTGATTGACGTCAAAGAGTTCAAGATCGACGGTTCAGAAGTTCGTAGATCTAAGTTTAAATATAAAAATTGTGAAAACTTATAATTTTCTTTTTTAAAAAATATGAATTAATAAATTTTTAAATGAATTAAAATAGTTGTTATAATATTTGAAAATTACAAACGTGATTGGAAGATTATTGTAAATGACAAACTCGTGTAAATATTTACAAAATCACTTTCAAGCATGCATTTAATATATCCTCCAAATATTTAAGTTAATAAAATTGTTAAATATGTGTGCATTTTCTCGTGCGAGTTGGGAGAGTGGTGAAAATCGATAGAACTATGATAATATAGACGCTACTTCGATTCAAGCATTTGACAAATTCGTAAATAATATATTAATTTTAATCCATTATCACTCGTAATGCTTAAATGTTTTTTTACGATAAAAATGAACCGAGGTTATAAGATGTTGATCAAAAATAAATTGAATGACCTACGGTTTCATACTATCGTATCTTGAAATTATAATTTGTCGATGAAAAACATAGTGAAATTATAACTGTTGCAATTTACATTGAAGTACATCCTTAAGTTTATAGACCTAACGAAAGAAAATAAAAAAAATTAATTGCATAATTTAAGGCCTAATCGAACCTAATAACATAAGTTACATTGTCAGATATGTAACAAAAGTTTATTCCCATGTTCTCAAGAATCATATCATTTTCCCTAATAAATATGCAAATTTTAAATTTATTAAACGAATGTTTTCAAGTAGCAAAATGAATCAAAATTTTTACAAAATATAACATAAAATTTCAGAATATATCAATTATAGACACGGATATGCTTCTATCAATGAATTCTAAAATTTTAATATATCTATAAATATTTTAGCAGTTTTACTTTTTATAATAATCTTCGTTTGTTAAACTAAAATTTAAGCTTAACATGTAATAGAAAATTTCATATGTCATATTTCATATATTTATTTTAATATATAAGATAGGTGGACACAAAATTAATAGTTTAGAAATCTATTAGATACAAGAGTACTATAACCTTTTAGCAGTTATACCTTTTACAAGGATATTTGATTAATCTCAACACAGCAACTAACGGTTGATTCGGTCCCGACCGACA
Source organism: Cucumis cinereus (assembly GCA_037974625.1). NCBI lineage: Eukaryota > Viridiplantae > Streptophyta > Magnoliopsida > Cucurbitales > Cucurbitaceae > Cucumis > Cucumis cinereus. The sequence continues at coordinate 1,606,911 of JBBPDJ010000020.1, forward strand.
ATCTTCTTCTTCAATTCTTTGATGTCATCCCTCGATTCATTTCGTTGCTTGACTGAAGAAGGGCCGGTAGAGCAGAGGAAGGGGGTGCGGGCTTTGGTTGGAGAGGTATAGTAGTGTCCAAGAGTTGGAGAGAAGCAAGGGGTACGATGTGTGGATTATGTCTCTCTTTGGACCTGTGGTTGTTGCATCTTCTTGTAACTTCCAGTCATTTTGTAAAACCCCGTTTGATTTTAGGTTTGACTCCTTTTGTTTGGAGTTGAGTTTTTCATTTTGTAAAATTGGGTGTAAAAACTATGCATTTACACATCAAAGCTCTAATACTAAATTCACAGATTGAAAAGTTCATACGAGTGAAATTGGATCCAAAACTTCCAATACTGATGACTGATGAGTTCAGTCAACAAATTCAATCACAGGGAACAAAGTTTTAAGAAGATTACCAAAGCTTGCATGTAATGTGTTCTAAGATTATCAAATTTTCTGCAGAAACAGGTAGAGCTATTTGAAGGATACAACAACCTAATAAACTCGACAAACAACAGAGCTAGACCGTAAAGGAAAGATCAGAAGCTAAAACAGACAGAAATTTTGCACTTCTATGAGGTGTTCGACGAAATGCCCCAAAGAAAGGTAATGGAATTTGACAACAAAGCTTACCTTAACCGAAATTGAGCGAGGCGAGTGACTGTCATTTGTGGGTATCTTCAATTATCTCCCAAAGAACCCATTACTGTGGTGGTTTTGTTGGATCAAGTTTGTTATTTATGGCCATTCCATGAACACAATGAATATCAGATAAGGATTTGTAGATACTTTGAGGCCTTAATTCCTTGCCCAACATAAAGCTGAATAACATCAGCAATACAAAATAGAGAGATGGTAAAATATTGGAAATGGGATGTGGATTGACAGAGTTTGTATGTTTGGAAACGAATGGTTTTTGCTTTTCCAAAAAGCCAAAGCAACAAAATGATGGTTACTCCTTTATTCAGTACTTTTGTCTTCACCATATAAATATATATTTTTAATTAATTTCTCACAGAAATACTAAATATAAAAATATAAATTTCAATTCAAAATTACTAAAGAGTATCCGAACCTTGATAAATTTAACAATTTTGTCCCTCAAACTTTCAAAAAGAACAAACAAACAAGAATCTGTCTATCAAAAAAATAACAGACAAATTAAAATTTTGGATGCAATTATACACAATATTGATATTGAATGTCTACCATTTATCTTTACCAATATGACCACAACTGGCATCAACTACAATGAAAAATTCCAAATCCTCATCTCTTTTTTTTTTTCTATAAACACAAAAAAAAAAAAAAAAAAAATGATTCTCCACCACCACCACCATTGTTGTTGCTGTTGTCCTCGGACAGGCATTTTGAAAAAAGAAGCAAATATTCTTCATCTTCCTCCATACCCATGTTATCTTCTTCAACCTCTGCTGCTTTCTTTTAATCTCTCTAATTTCCATCTCTGTCAACGCCATTTACACGTCATTCATTGCTTGATTCCACTTCTTTTCTTTTAATTAAGTCAACCCTCCTTTTGTTGTTCATTCCTTTTTCCCTCAAAAAATTCTCACAAAAACCCACTGAATCTTCAACTTCAATATTACTGTTCTTCTAAAATTACAGAGAAACAAGATGAAATCTACTACTGTCTTGCTTGCTCTTGCTTAAAAAAAAACACTGTTAAAATCTTTGCTCTAACTTCTTTGATTTTACAGATCTCTATTTGGAAAATGATTATAAAAAAAAGGGTTCGAAATTAATTTAACAGGGGAGTTTTACAATTTCGCTGTCTGGATTTCCGTTAAACAACCATGGAAGGTCGAAGTTTGACGGGAATTGATCGGAAAAGCAGTCGTCGGTGATTGGGCTGTCGAGTTCTTCAAAACCCACGTAGAAATCGTCGTTCACGATCAAATCGGAGACTCCCAGATCGTCGTCTTCTTCATCTTCGGCCATTAATAATTCCTCTTTCTCTTCTTTGCTCTCCGTGATCGTACTCTGTTCTTCCGACGAGCAAACCGGCTGTTTCGGGTCGGATTTTTCAGATCCGGACGCGGTGGTCGTCGGCGTGATGGGTTTCTGACGGGTGGAGCCAGCGAGAGAGTTCCGGTGAGTCGGCGCCGGGTGGTTGTGCTCCGCCGTGTAAGTGACTATGAACATTCCCGGGTCGGATCTGTTCCTCTCCACTTGTTTTCGGGCCATGCAACCCTTCGAACTGCTACATCTATAATATCCCCTGTTTTTTTAAAGCACCAAAAATTAGTTCTAACCCCAAAATCAAAACCCTAAAAAACCCTAATATCAGAATTGAAATCGAGCACAAACCTTGGATATGGAGATCCTTTAATGGGTTTTTGTCCATATTTTCGCCAAGCCCAAATATCCGAAGACAGAGACTCCGCCGGAACTTGACAAACCTTCTTCAGCTGATTCTTCCTAAAAAGAGAACCAAAACAAAAGATCGATTAGCTAAAACAAATATTAAAAAAACACACACACACACACATCAAAAATGAAGAAGAAATGGAAGAATCTTTCTCACCTGCGTTTGGATCTCGGAGCAGAAACAGGGGTTGAATGGAGCTGTTTAGGGAGATGGGTGCTCTGTTTCTGATGAGTCAAAATTTTAGGAGGCGGAGAAGAAAGAAGCGGCGGAGCAGACGGTGGAGGAGGCGGCGGAGGAGGAGAGGGTTGAGATTTAGGGAAAAAGGGTTTGAAAAGCTCATGCAATTCTTGAGTAGAATTACAATTAGAGGGTTGAAATGGATCTTGAAGAGAGAAGAAATGATTTTTGGTTTGGCTGTTATTGGTTAGGTCTCTACCAAAAGAAAAAGGGATAGAGTTAGTATTGGAAGAGGAAGAAGGAATAATGGTGGCGGCGGAAGACGCGGCGGAGTAACCTCTGACGACGGCGTGAAGATCCCAATCGACTTCCATTATCAAAAGACAGAACTCTGCTCTGAGAATCTGTACCTTTGTCTCTCTCAGCTTCTTCTCTGTGATCAGTTCTTTTTTTTTTTTTCTTTTTTAATTTAATTTGATTGTTTTGTTGTAAGAGAGAAAAATAGAGACAAAAGAAGGCGCTGACTTTTGGTGATAAGGGTGTAATGAGTAATGAGTAGGAAAATAATTATATATAGAAACCAAAATATTGAGAGAAACAGAAACTTTTTTTTTTTTTTTTTGTGTGTTCACAAATCCTAGTGCTAGAGAGAGAAAGTTGTGGCTATGGGTTTTGCCTTTTTTTTCCATTTAAATTATAAAATATCCACCAACTTTACTTTTTATATTAGTTGAATGGTCAAAAATACCTCTAAACTATAGAATCGGTTTCTTTTATAATCTCAAATTTTTTAACCTTGTGAGAGACGGTAGAGTTTAAAATGAGGAAGACGACAAGGGTAGTATTTTTCTTTTTGTTTTTCATGTATTTGTTTAAATTTATTTTTCAGAATTAATAAATCTTTCGGTATTTAAAAAGAAAACGAGACGTAGAGTTGTGTGTTGATGATCCAAAACTAAATTTGAGATATACTCTAAATCCTAAACCCTAAACATTCACTCGAACTTTTTGAAATATACATATACTCTAAAGATAGTATTGGAACGTTTACCAAATGTGAAGGATAATTTTGTAATTTGGGGTATTTTTTTGAAAACAAAGGTAAAGTTTAGGGAATTTTTTTAATTTAATTTAACTTTTTTTTAAGAGAGAGAGAAAGAGACAGGTGGGGGTGGAGCCGTGGAGCAGGGCATCTCTATGCCATTCTTTTTCTTATTATTATTGTTATTATTTTATTTTCTAATTTCTCTCTCTAGGGAAAATATTTTTTTTTAAAATTTATTTATAATAAATATGCATTTAATAATTTCTTGATTTGAAGAAAGTTTTTGGATTTTTTTTGGGGGTTGACTTAAGAAAATGTCAAAGGCCCAAACCCAAATTGTTAAATAAAGAAAAGAGAGAGAGAGGAGAGAGAAAGAAAAAAGAAGTTTGATATTGATAAGTGTGAGGGTCCACACGCTACAATCCAAGCTCGTGATCGTACAGACAAAAAGACTCATTTATTTATTTTTTAATTTATTTTTAATTCGTTTAAATTCTTTTATTTTGTTTTTTTTTTATTTTCTATTTTTAGCCTTACACTTTAAAAATAAAATACTTAGGTGTATATTGCGACTACATCTATTTTTAAATTATAACTTATCATATAGCAAATATTACTTTTATCTTTTTTAATTAATTTAATACTTTTTTTGTGAGTGATAAGATAGTGGGCACGTATAGGTGCATCTTGAGATATAACAAATTTATGTACTTAAACTTTAAAAAAAAAAAAATTTACACGGTCAAAAAGTGATTGTTTGGATCGGTCAATAGTCTATTTGGATTCACTATATAAGAAATGTTTTTTTAAAAAAAAATTATTTTTATTTGAACTCATGTGATAAGAACAGTTTAAAACAAAAATTGAAAATATTTCCAAAAGTAATTTCAATGATTGCTAAACATTTCAAATTTCTAAAATGAGTTGTTTTCAAATTTAAACAAACGTTAGTGTGAAATAAAAATGAAGACCGAGAGTTTGAAATTGTCTTCTTTAAAGGTGTAAGAAGTATAGACTAAAATAAATCAAAGTTAGAATTAGGAGATTAAAATACATATTGAAATAAATATTTTAAAACTGACAATAATGAATTAAAACTAAAAATATAGAGAACAAATCACAAAGGTCTCGTTTGGTTTGTGATTTTTTTTTTGTATGTTTTAAAAAACAACAAAAATAATTAAAATATATTTAATATACATGTTTTTAAAAAAGATTTCTATAGAAAAACACTTGAAATAATCTATTTTTGAAAATAATAAATTATCGTTTTATTTGTTTTTAAATTTTGTTTAAAAAATATTGAACATGAGATATATTATTGCATTATAAATTTCACAACTAAATATAAATTTTAAAATTTTAAATTGAAACCTATTGAATAAGTACAGAATTTATTTTTATTTTCTTAAATAATTTTCGAATTACGAAAGGTGTAAATATATATGTAGCAAGGTGAGTGGAGGTAGTGAAAACTGGAGGGCCCCTAACGATTTTATTGGAGACAAAAGGTGGTGATTTTATTGGTGGGGTAATGGGTTGGTAAAGAATTGGGATGAAACTTTTTCATTTTTTTTCGGAATCTTTTTTATTTATTTATTTAAAAATAAAACATTTATACCTTAAATTTTAGAAGCCCTATAAATTAAAATTTAGCATTTATACAATCCAAAATGTTTTGTTTGTGAAAAAAATATATCATATAATACTTATAGTTGTATCAATTAAACCATTATATTTTCACAAGTAAAATAATTCGGACTTTCGATTAGAGTTTTCTTCAAGGTATTTTTTACCTCAATTTTTATCCTCCAATATACATATATACACACACAGAGAGAGTTTAATAAAAATAATCTGAAAAAAGAAAAGTAAAGAGTGAGACTTGAACCTAGGTCTCAAGGAAATTAGAAGACAATTTTGAACGAACTATATATATATATATATATATATATTATATGTGTGTATAAAGAACATAAAATTGAGACAGACTTGAGCTACTGAACCTATACTGAATGAGTCGGTGAAATTAAGTTTAGACTATAAATATTTTTTTTTTGTTAGTCGAGTGTTTTTTTATTGGTACAACATTAGCAAAAAGTATGTTTTGACTTTTTTTATTTATTTTTTTTTTAAAAACAAGAACATAGGAGTTATGAATGGCATTCATGGCCATCCACTGGGTTCCATAATTGATTGAAAAACCAATTATGAGTTTAAAAAATGTGTAGAGATCCTTATTATGATGGATTTCTCGCTATTAAATCCTTGGTAAATGAATGTGATTATCGAGGTAATTTTCAAATTAACCCATGTACCTAACCTAAATTTAATGTAATTAAATTTTGAGGTTGATAATATAAAAATTATGTCAAATTGATATGTTTTTAAAACGAAAGAGAAAGGTCACGTCATAAAATTCAATCATATTATTATTAATTGTGAAGGTTTCCAAAATTTGTTGAATTAATTAAGAACCATTGATATTTTTGTTTGTCAACCCAAAGTTCAAATCATGTATTTAATACACTTCACCACAAAAGTCACTATGAGTGGTAGCCCTAGCCCATATATTAACCAATATATTTGTACATACAAATTAATGTTTTTCCATAAATAAACCAATATATATTGAGGGATCTATTCAAACCATGATAATCTAAACTCTATAATTGTATTATTCACTTTTTATTGGTCCCATAAATAGTTTCCTTTTTTCGGAATTTCATGCTTCATATATATATATATATATATACATATAACATTAATCAAATTGAATTTTAACCCAAAAAAAAAAAGGTTAAATGTCTTAACTACTAAATTATGATAAAATAAATTGTATTTTAATAAACCTCCATTTGGTATTTAGTTGTTAAAAATTTTATTTATTTTCTCGTAATATACATATTTTCTATGTAGACATTTGAAGTTTTACTTTATTTTCAAAAACAAAAATAATTTTTTTTAGTTTACAAATTATAGCTTTTACCTATTCTTTCGTATTTACTACTATTTTAAAATCAAGTAGACAATAAATATGTAGAAATCAAGAGATGAAAGTAGTGTTCGGTATTTCTCAAAAAACTAAATGGTTGAAAAATAAAAAATAAAAAAACTTCAAAAAATTGTTTTTCTTACATTAATTGAAATTGTTCATTTTAATTATAATTCCCAACCATTTAATTTTTCCAATAATCCTTTTTTTTTTAATCCTAAATAGTTGGTTCTACTAAAAAACACAATAATCATAATAGTTTTGACTAAAATAACTATGGTTTTCTTCACCAAGAGGCAAAGAATGTTGTTTGTATTTATCTTAAAGACCAAATAATTTTACTTTACTTTTTATTTTTATTGTTATTATTCTTCATACTCTTATTTCTTCTATTGACTTTGTGAGTTTAATTTCTTTTTTTTCCCCCATATTTTTAACCTTTTATTTAGTTATATGAGTTAATTGCGACGTTATTTAGATGTAATTCACTTGTTCGAGTTGTGAAAATTAACAATTAAAAGTGTATTAAAAACAAACATTTGAGTCTGACGATATTGAACAATAACAATAACATGTTTGCAAAATTTATTAAAAAATATATATTAAAGCAGTTCTTCTACTTAACCGATATAATTTATTTTTTCTCTGAAATATGTAGCAAAACGTATTGTTTCTACCTAATAACAAATTAACTTTGAGAATTAGTACACAATAATATAGTTATTTCCCACTGTAATTAAATGCTTCCCCATCTCACATTATAATTAAAGAGTCTACTTGGCTTAACCATGCCTTGGTAAGATAAGACTACATGTTTCATTCACAACTTTATCACCATATAAGTCACATATGAATATGAACATTTGATATATGGTTGAGAATTATAGGTACTCTCAATCAAATGTTCTCGTTTTTTAATATTCGACTTCAAATTCGAGTTGTTTTTATGAGTATCGAACTTTTAACAGACACATTGTGATGGAAAAAATAATAAATAGATAACTTTTCAATACTATCGAAAGATGATTAACGGGTGAAAGAGATATGTTTTTATTTGTTATTTATTACTTATTTATTCGTGTAATGATCTTTTGGTTGATTGGGGAAAGATTCAAAGCATATTAAAAGTGTAAAATTAGAGAACCAATTGCTATTTCGTGGCATAAAGACGTGACACTAATTTTTCTATTATTATTATTATTATTATTATTATTATTATTATTATTATTATTATTATTATTATTATTATTATTTGGACGGTGACGTTGGCAATGCTTGTGCTTCAATCCTCATGTTATATTTATAAGTCCATAAAACTTTTAAATTATCTATTATTTTAGTCCTTAATTTAAAAAATAATGATACTCTTATTATTAGTTCGACCATCTTTCAATATCTAGTTCGTTTATACATAATTTAATTGTATATTTATATTAACTAGTTCATATAAATATTATCATAATTAAGTTATTCATATATCATATAATTATTTGATAAAAAAAAATATAAAAATAAAAATTTAAACCAACCAAAAGTTTGTACTTACTAATTGAATGTTAAAAATTTGATTCTCCTACCTCACATGTTATAAATAAATAAAACAATGAAAATTTAAAAATTCTAAAGCTCTCAAGATGAACACAGTTAAACAGTAACTGACATATACTATTATCCTTGAGATCGAATGTTTTACTTTTCATATTGTCACTTGTTGTACTCAAACATCAAAATCGAATATTTTTGTTAGTTCAACAAATATGAAATAGGTGATCGAGTATTTCATTGTAACAAAAATAGTATACGTACATTCTTTTTTTCTAATAAACGTGTTAATACACGAACTAAAAGAAAATAAAAGTTAGTATTTATCTATAAAGCTATGCTCAGATTGGAATTGATGCTAAAATAAATAAATATAATTTTTTAAAAAATAAAAAGTTTATAAAGTAAAGATTTTGGCAAAAAAACACCACTCCCTTGGGTGCCTAAGATGCCGGAATCCGCAAATACTATGTTGTGGCTGACGGTAGGCGTTGCTTGTAGATTCGGCAAATAGGATTCCTCCACGTGCTCCTCAGCGGAAGCGAGTAGGAATAACATTTTGCTAGTCGAGCAAGTGGGGCACCGAATGTAAGTGATGATCTGAGCAGAGATCGGACGGTGGTGAACAAGTCAAAGCTTTGACTTTGTGTGAGAACTGGGTGGAGCGCGTTTATTTGACGGAACACGAGACAATGGGAGGAGTCGGCTTGACAGCTGGCAGATTTTATGTGGGTCCCACCCGCTTTCCTTTTTTTTTTTTCGCTTTTCAAATCCCCTCGCGTGCCTTGTGATTTTAGCGAAACTAATTTCCTTTTCTTTTAAAAGAAAAATAGTAATAAAATTTAAGATCTGATTTTGAAATTAGCATGTTCTACCGTTGGATTACTTTAACGGCGCTGATCTGACAGTTGTTTGTTTACTTATTTAATTAATACAATTGTTTATTTATTTTGTTTACCGAAAAAGAAAAAAGAGGTATTGTGTACTATTGATTATACCTAGAAAACTGATTACCAAATTAGAAAAAAATAAATAATTTAATAAATATATTATTTCGGGTCCTAAACATTTCAAAAACTAAAAACTTTGGGGTTTTCTTCCATTTTGTTTTTATTAATTTGTATATTTCAACATTTCTATTTTAAGTTTAATTATATATATATATATATATATATTTCATTTTATTATATACTTCTTAGTTGATTGTATATACATATCTTAATCAATGGAACCATATTCATTTTAATTCAAAACCAAGTAAACTTAGTACCTGTAATTAAACGTCTTGGTTTATTAGCATAAATCCAACTCAACCGTCGTTAACTTGTATTATCAATCTCAAAGTTTGAGATTTGATCTTCTGGCCTACGTATTGTGGAAAAAATAAACTATTTTTCCATTTACTTTCATTAGATTCAAAATATTTTTTTCATTAGCTATCAAACCAACCGTTAATGCTTTAAAAAGTATATTTCATTGAAAATAAGTCGGTACTATCAAGTATCGTAGTTTGTTCATCACAACATTGAAATTTAAGATGATCTTTGAAAAAGAATATTTAACTTGAACATAAACTAATTTCAAAATACTGTATCAAAAGATCCAAACCAAACTAACAACATAAAGATAGGTTAAATTACAAGCTTGGTCTCTAAGCTTTCATTTTTATATATATCTGTATTTGGTTAACAGACTCTCAGATGTTTATAATTAACATCTAAACTCTTAATATTTTATTTTTTAAACGAAACACCAACTTATTGATTCAAACTCTCAAGATCATCCTAATCACAACCAACATGTTCCTGAAGCAAAAGAAAAAAGGAACGAATTCATCTACCCAAAACTTTAGAGTAAAAATATGAGCTGCAAATTATGAAAAAAAACTAATACTCATGGAAAAAAATTAAAAAATTATAAATTCAAACTACATGTCTAATAAATTTACTAATTATTTTTAAAAACATCAAAATTAAGAAAATAATAAAGCTTGAAAGACTAAAATTGTAATATCACTTTAAATATAAATATAAATAAAAATAATTTTATTTTATTTTATTTTTATTGTTGTATAAAATTTTCCCGGGTAAGGGAACGTGTTGGGTGCACCAAGACGTGCCTGCCACGAGTCTACGTATAGGTATGGGACTCGGCCCAATTACTCTAATGCCACTGCCCCATTATTATTATTATTATTATTATTATTATTATTATTATTATTTTCTTTATTTATAATAATAATAATATCTGTTTCTGTAATTTACAAATAATTAAAATATAACAAATTGAAGCATTTTAAAACAAAAAAAAACAAATTTTGCAAACCCATAACTATTTGCCAGTAACGAATGATTAGTAGGCACGAAGGCTTTGGGCAGTTTCTATTATTTTTATTTTATATTATAAGTTTATTAAACAATTGAACTATAGATGGGACACTAAAATATATTTTATTCACTGAATTTAAAATAGACGTAGCTCAATTAATATAAGTATTTATTCTCTAAAATTAATTTTTTATTTTATAATTTCATATATTGTGAAATAAAACAAAAAAAAAAGGTAAGTTTTTTTTAAAAAAAAAAAAAAAAATTATCATGTTAAAATCATTATTTATAACTTTTTTTGTGTTTTTTTAGTTTTGATTGAAAAAATTGCAAGTAAATTGAAACGTTCGGATCTTTTAAATTGATTATTGATGGTAAAATCTTAGAATCAAAAGATTTTAGGCGTAAAACATTTAAAACAACGAGGTCAAATTGAAATTGTAGTTTGTATATGGTTTAATTAAAGTTAGAATTTGTTCCTATAAAATATTTAGAATTTGAATTTAGTCACCAGTTTGATAATTTTATGACAGTTAGTCTCTTTATAGAATTATTTATGACATTTCTATTAAATTTTAAGGACAATATTTAATAAATAAAGTTATACGGACTAAATTTTAATCTTTCTCCGAATGATAGAAACCAAATTTATGATTTATGCAAATTTTTTATTAAAAAAAAAATTAGCATATGCTTTGGGAAAAATATTACGTATCCAATCCCTTTTTCTTTTTATTTGGAATCTCTTTGGGAATATTAACACAATTTTTCTATTGGAATATTTATTTATTAGGTTGAAAATTAATGATGGGTTCGAAAAAATTGAGATGTTGATCGAACGAAGTAATGCACTGAGAATGTGATGATGTGATATTTGAGATTATCTTTTTTTATTTATTTATTTATTTAATTTTATTATTTTCACGTTTTTAAAGTTTTATTTTGATTATTTCTATTTTCATTTCATTTTACGTACCACTTAATTAGCATTTAATTTTAGTCTTTCTATTTTAATTAAATGTTACGAATATTCTTGAATATATTGTAAAGTACGATATATTATATAATTGATACTTTGATACTATGTAACATTGCATTGTTCATTTTATCATAGAGCTTAAGATAAAGTTTAACGAGACTAAAAAAAAAATTAAATTTAAATATTAGAATGACGATTATAAAGTTAGAAAAAAATAATAAAAATGAAACTTTAATAATCGAAAAGTGAATAGAAAATATCAGAGAAAAGTATACATTCACAATCATTATTTGAACCAAAATTAAAATAGGTCATTTTGATTTAATCAAATAATTCAACGTGCATTTTTTGTCGTAACATTATATCAAATATAAAGAAAGTGATCAAATTTCGTAGTTTAATAACATGTGAAGTAAGAAATTTGAACTTCAAACCAAAAATATATTAACCAATTAAAAATATGAAAATTTAAATGAAAACTTTACAATTATTTGAAAAAAAAATAAACTTTTTAAGTTGAGTAATCGTTATCGCGCTTCCTTCTTTGATATGTACATGCATTATGAAAGGTCAATGTTAAATGATAATGAAAAAGAATGACGAGATTTTTGGTGGGTCGACTTTTTTAACTGTGCCACCAGTTTAAAATTGAATGACAAATTGTTATAGTTTATTCTGAACTGTATTCATGTGTATGTTCTATAACGAGCTTTCGTATGAAGTGACATGTTTAGTAAACATATAGCACATGGTGATTAATGTTATAAGACGATTAATACAATATGATCAATATAAATATAAATATGAAGTAAGTTTTTATTTATTTATTTATTATTTAGAAATGGAGCCCACAACTAAGTTAGTGCTCTTTAGGATGGAATTATTTTCCATTATCTTTGATATATATATATATAGATTGGGATGAGTCCATGAATGCACATGATTGTTTGAAGTTGTGGTTTTAGGGATAGAAGTGGTGAATTGGACCATTCTCTGTCTCAATAGGGTGTGGAGATGGGATTGTGGGTTTGGCACAAACACATTCCAAGTGATGGAACCATTTTATTAAACCACCCAAAAATTTAAAAAAAAAAAAAAAAAAAAACTCACTTTTTCTCAAAAATAAAAATAGGTACTTTTATTTACAAATTTTTAAATTTAATCGATGTACTTTCGATAAAATTTTAAATTAGTCTATACTGTCAAGTTACGATTAAGATTTCATTCTTTGTTGTAAACTTCTAGAAGATATTCACATTGTCTTTTTTCATTATTGTTTTTATTTAATGAATTTTAATAAAATACTAACTTCATACATGTTAACAATAACGACTAATTATAAAATTTGTTATTATCATAGGTCATGACCTAGTGGTTAATATAAATCATGAGTTTAATAAAAAACTTTAAATTGATAAAGTGAGCTTAGCTTAGTAATAATTAACATGACTATTTATCATTGAAGTCTGAAGTTCAATCCTCGATCATCATAACTGTTGTATTCAAAATAAAGAACTTGAAAGGACTAAAATGAAATTAAAAAAAAAAAAACCATAACTCTTAATATGGATTTTATTAAGAATTCAAAAAATGGAATAAGATACCCCTCACATATGACTCCAGACACAAGCATAGGAACTCAGAGAAAACAACTATGTACTCCAAATACGGAATATGAACTCTCCAAACATATGAACTTCACACATTCTATCTCAAATCAACTTCCAAACGACTGTTAACGTGTAGAGGAAATGGTCACAATCAGCCGTCAGTCACACATCAAAGTTTGTGTGTGTGTGTAAATATATATTTGAAGAAAAAAAAGAAAAAGAAAAAAGGAAAATGGAAGTGAAAGAAATGGGAAAAAAAAAGAGAGTAAATAATAAAGTTGCAATATAGACCTTGAAATGTGGCATATTTAATTTGGCATGATTGAAGAATGAGTTGAAGGAAGGAGGGCCTCCTAAGTTTCAAATCCCTTTTTTCACTTTTTCTCCATTAACCCATAAAACAAAACACAGTAACTCACAACAATGTCTTGTCCAATGAACCTTCTTCTTTTTTTTTTTTCTTTCTTTAATTGAAATATATATATATTATACTATTATCTCTTTACTTTATTCAACCATCTAATCATCTCCACCTTTTTCTTCACCTCTAGTTTTCTTTTTCCATTTATTTTTCATTTTGTGTATAAAAATAATTAGATATATTACTAGATAATATCTATATTTATACATCTCACTAAATTGTTTAAACATAATTTGATACGTGACAGATTCTTCTTGTTTTTTTGAATAAAGTCTTTTTTAATATAAATGTCGAGAGTGATGCATAGAGATAAGTGTATTTTGGATGTAAACTAAGTAAAGAGCATATGTTTTATAATCTTAAACTTTTACAACTTTTTGTTACTCCAAAGTCCTATGCATTTTGAATCAAATTTCTTATATCTGATTACTAATGCTAATGAACATTTCTCTAGACATAAACTAAGTACATAGTAGTACTTACACACGTAGGGGTGTTTGGTTGTAGTTATTTTTTGGAGTTGAGTTGAGTTTAATTTATAATTATTATAAGAGAGAGTAATTAAGAGAGTTAATGTGAATAACGATATGATAAATATAAGTTAACACAAATAACGATGTGAGAAATGTGAGATATCACGAGTAACAATATAATAAACTTTTTCAATTGTTGGTGCACCCAAATAATGGATGAGTTTTTTTTACCCGCTTACCTTAATTACATATCGATTGCCAAACGCCCCCCTTGACAAAACATAACAATACAATTTTATGTTCACATATCTTAAATCTCATTGGAGTTCGACATCTCACCATTGTGTTTTTTTCTCGATAAATCACATGGAATATATGTTTTTTTTTTTTTAAATTTAATTATTAATTGGTGATGTGACGATGTTCTAATATAGCCTACAACACAGTTCACACTCTTTCTTGTCCTATAGATTTTTCATGTCTTATCTCCTATGATTTCATTTTCCACACCTTTTTATCTTCAAAATTAAATAAATAAATAACACGAAGATGACAATTTTACTTTTTAGGTCAGGATAAGTTTGGTAACTGACATGTAATTAAGTTTGATAGTTAAAAGAACTCACTCATCGTTTGGATGCACTAACAATTAAATATATTTATTACTTTGTTATTTGTGTTTTATTCACGGCAACTCCACTAATTACTCGTTTCTACGATAATTATCAACTCAACTCAATTATTCAAAAATGACTCTAAACAACCACCCGTGAATGTGTTCTTTTAAAACAAACATGAGTTCAAATAATTAAGAAACGTACTTTTCTAAAAATGAGATTTTTTCTTTTTAATTAAAAAAAATAAGATATATTTAGAGCCTCTTTTGGTTAATATCGTTTTAATTATTATTTTTAGAACATTCCTTTTTCGATGTGTACAAAAGTATTTGTTAAATGACCAACAAAAATATGACATTTGAAATTAACAGAATATATATATATATATATATATACATACATGAAAGTTTGGAAAACTAAAAAAAAATTAAACCTAATTAATTTTTATATAATTTAGGTTCAGAATAATTTGCCTAGAAGCAAAAATAAAAGAAAATCCTGTCATACATTCTAAACAAAGGTAAAATATTTGGTTATTTTAATATTTTTAATAATTTTTTTCTCTTTTATTTTCTAATTTTCAAACTAAAAAAAGAAAAAAGAAAAACCAACCATACATTATTTAATCGTTGTTGTTGGTTAAAGAAAAAACGTGGGTAGGATATCTTTTTTAGGAAAAAAAATTGTATTTTTAATTTTTTTTTTCAAAAACAAAGGGAATGCATATGCTTAGTAGAAAAAGTAGTAATTACTAACTTTACCTCGAACATACCTCAAGAACAATAAAAACTAAAAGTTTATGAGAATAATCGTGTTCAGTCACGCATACGAGGGACAGAAATGTCAAACAACAAACAATAAATTGGAATATTACCACCCATTCTAGCACAATTTAGTAGATAAGGTAGTAATTACCATCTCAAAATCGATGATCCGATCATCACCTCACAATTACCAAAGATCAATAGATTTTCTCCTCTTTATCGACTTAATGAGATATTGGGTGTATATCCACCCTCATTCTATGTGTAAAACGAACGAGTGGGGCTAAATAAAATGAATATTTCGACCATACGTAGAATTGTAACTAGTTGCACAACTCAACTAATAAAGATGTGTTGTACATCGTCTACAGAAAAGACATATATCATCCACCGAAATTCTGTCTACCTTCCCCCTTCATATTCGATAGCTTCGATCTAATAATCATAATGTAAAGAAGATGTGTGAAAAATGAAAGGCAGACAATAGAGCAATGAAGATTGAACATAAAGAAAATTATTGACATGATGCCACTAGATTATCGTTGTCAAAACCCCAAAAGAAAAAATCATTTACAACTTACAAGTACAACCACCATGGGAGATAATTGAGTTCCCTTCCCTAAAGTTACCTGTCCCACAAACCAACCTAAGAATTGAATCTTAATAATGAAACATACAACTCAACGGCATAGTTGTACAACCTATAGAACAAATCCCGTTCAAGTAAGATCGTTAATAATGAAACTATCACCTTACTCCTAACTTACGAAAAATGTATTCGAAGCTAGATGTTTTTCGAAAAGAATATAATAATGAACAGTAAAACCGGAGGATGAGAAACAAACTATTGCCTCAACTTTTTTGTCCATCAGCTGTGGACAAATTTCCAACTCTCTACCAGACTGCCAAACGAATTCAGACATTATAATCAGAGAGTTTAACGGATTCTAAAGTACGAGACTTACAAGGTCATAGCTCCAATTTAAGACTATCAACTTGAGCTTGGCCACAGGGAACTAAGTCGTGCTGCGAGTTTTGCACTCTTGTAATCCTCTCTAAGCTGGATAAACCTGATTCCAGACAAGCAAGTTCATATCATCACAAAGAACAAAAAACCGGAAATAGCACTAAGTACTAAAAGTTAACAGAATCCATGATGAAATCTCACACCTGACGGTTATTACAAGAAACCAATGTTGGACATGTTAAATAGTAATTTTGAAATAGTTAGAATCACTTGTATGTTCAAAATTACTCTGAAACTCTTTAATCGGTCAAATTCAATTTCATGTCTAATTTACACTTTTGGATGTGATTTTCGTAAATCAAAATGGATTCTGAATAATGAAAGAATAATTTTGAACCAGACAAGCGATTGAAGATGTATTCTTGTTGTGAATGTTGAAACCTATATTAGGATTTAAAGGGATAATGCAAACGCGACGCGAGGCCTGGGGGTACCAAGGGAAACGTGATAAAATGTGTATTTCCAGTTTAAGAAGATAGAGGATGGAGTTTCACACATTATGAATTCTATGAAGAGACAATTGAGATATGGTGAAATTATCAACGAATTTTCAACATATCTGCTCTACAACAGTAGCTCAGTGAGATCTTGACAAATACCTCTGTGCATCTTTCCGAATACTTGGGGTGCCCTCAAATAGAGATGAGAGGCTTTCTGGAGCAACAATAAAGACATTGGCCATGCTGGAGAAAAAGAATATCAAACGAGAGATTAGCCATTGAAAGAGAATGAATGATCTTAATGTTAGACATAGGAAAAATCCTACTTACATGCCCAGTAACTCAAATTTTTCATCAACAGAAGGAGCATTAAAACTGCGGACAAAATCTCCATACTCTGTAATGTCACGCTTCAGACGTAGGCCTCCGCTGCAATCAAGATAAGCACAAGCATAGATGAATTCAGTGAAACATAAGCCCTTTACATCAGAACAAAGACAAGGTAAAGGTTTTTGGTATGGAGGAGCAAAACATAGCTCAAGCGGCAGTATGAACTATTGTTTAACGGTTTTGGTACAAAATTAATTCATTTCACTCATGAGGGAACCAAACATCTCGTTAACAGATCGACATAACCTGATATGAACCGATCAAATATCAAATTATTAATTTTATTTTATTTAATAATTATGATGTAATTTTAATATTTTCCAGTTTTATCCTTTTTAATAACATTTAAATAGGGATAAGTTAGTTTTTTCACAATGAATTAGCATTTTTATAGGAAGGCTATTTAAATCTTGCGTTTAGGTTGTTTTGAGGGGTGAGTTTTTTTATAATTGAAGTTTTAGGATTTTCTATGAATGAAAATTCTTTGGAGATGACAGAGAATCATCTCCATCTTTTGCAATTCTTGTTCATCTTGCTTGTGGAGTGTTCGAACTTGGGGTGATGAACTAGTTCTCCTTATCTCTTGGTCTTCGATCAAAGGGTAATCCAAATCTAATCCTTTCCCTTGGGTTTTTGTCAAATTGATTTGGGGATTTTAAAATTTGTTATTAGGGGTTTGCCAATTGGGTTCCTAATTTACAAATCTTAGGGTTTTCACATCATAACCTAAGAAGCACAAATACGAAAACGAGACACAATTACGATAACTAAAGTGTCCATGCTTATGTTAGAGCATAACCATAGATTATGACTTTTGTCATCATCCACTTGACAAATAAGCATTAATATACATGTATAACATCTGCCAATATTCTGTTGACCAATAGGCAAATCCAAACATCACCCAGCAAAGGAATTCAGCAATAAGATAGGGCAATTACCTAGGATTAAAAGTGAATTTCTGCCAGTGGTTGAGGAGGCCTTTGTGCAACCGATTTCCCTGTAATGAAATTTTCTCATTATTATTCTCTTTCAACATTTGCTGTAAAGCAATGGTAGAAATTTTTCCAGATGCACAAATCCTTCAATAGGATACAGAAAATATTACATTGATGTGAAAAAGGAGCATCGGCATACAATTTATCCATGCACATTGACTAGAAATCACAGGATTCTATCTGATACAATTATTCTCAAGAAATCAAAGTATTCTATCTAATGTAATTATTCTCTAACTTTGTCAGCTGGTAGCGTTTGGATATTAGATCGTAAGTGAAACAAAACCTGAGAAGTTCCAGAATCATACCAGCTCAGTTAAGAAAGCTTGCTTGTTAAGACCTTCAAGGGCAGTAAATGCAGACTCAAGCACGCGAGAAAGGTAAGCCACAACTCTATCAAAGAAAAGAAGGCACATTGATTAATATTTTAAATGACAAACTGCAACTAATTGGTTCCCATTCATCCATGAGTTTATGAATAAAGTTAGAAAGAAAAACAATAATTTCACAACTTTTTGGCTACAACTTCCTCCCATGTTGCCATTATAAATTCAACATACCTATTCAATACAATTGTTTCTTATATGTCACAAACCATTTAACAATTCAGTTAAGTTTGATGTACCTCGTGCAAGCATTTGTTGGCCGATGATCAGGAGCAATTCCATCATCAGGAGATCGATAATCTGTAGCCTTTTGTTCAGCAGA
This sequence comes from Cucumis cinereus, assembly GCA_037974625.1. NCBI lineage: Eukaryota > Viridiplantae > Streptophyta > Magnoliopsida > Cucurbitales > Cucurbitaceae > Cucumis > Cucumis cinereus. The sequence goes on from JBBPDJ010000020.1 coordinate 1,625,837, forward strand.
AAGCAATCGCTCAACCTGAATATTGATCATATCATAAGAAATTAAGACACAAAAGCATCTTGAATAAATTCAACACATTTTAAGCAAGCAGATGGGTCAGGAATAACATTCCAACCAAAGAAAGTTTGGAAAAGAAGTTACACATCAAATGATAGGGTGTATCAACTTACACGCCAACTAATCCATTATTTTGACTTTAATCACAGACACAAGGCAATACTGACCTCAGCCATTACAGTTTCAATGCACTGTTGTAGTCCCTTATATGCTGAAGCCTCCGCACTAGACATAGCTGTTGACATCTCTTCGCATGAAGCAGCATGGGCACCATCCACAGGAAGCAACAGCCGGGAAATTGAGTTTGCAAAGTACTACAAAAGAAAGTTCAAATCATTTCTTTGTCTATTAAGGAGCCGGTGTCAACATGGCTAAATAAGAGAGCATCAACGTACTTGCTGGACTATTGCAACACTACTACCGCAACGTTGTACAGCAACCATGAAAGATCTGAAACTACTTTCACCAGCTGCTGCTGCTGCTTCTGCCTGCACACAGGATTTAAGACAGTTTCCATTGTCACTCTTGAGTAAACTAAGGCAGTAAATTTTACCCAAAAAAAAAAACTATGATAATTTTGAGTACAATAAGAAGAGTAATGGTCGGAAAATTACTGCAGAAGCAGCTGCAGCAGCCACTCTTCTACTAACACTTGTACCCAGCACAAACCTTTCCCTCAAAGCAGCTGCTTCAGTCAAACTATCCCTAGCCCGTTCAAGCCCATCTGTAATATACTGACTGACCTGCAAGTAGAAAAGAAGAAAAATAAACCCCAAGTAGATACAAAACCCTAAAGAAAACGGTGAAAGCCAATAGAATTTATCACTTACTTCATCAAGCAGACAAGTAAATACAGCTCTTACATTGGCCGCCAGAGTAGCAGGCTGCAGGGGAACATATAAATGTTAACAAATGAAAGGAAAAAATTCAAAATCTATGTAATCAATGTTATCCATTGTAGACACTATCTATCTCCATGTTACTGAGATCTAAGATAAAACTTTATGAAGTCTAATACATAGCACCTGACGAATATGTAGATAACAAATTAGAAAGATTAATTACATTTCAATTTAAAAGGTCTTATAAAAAATTACGTCTCAACTTGCCAAACTTTTTTAACACTGATTATAGTGGATAAGACCTAATCTGAATATGCAGTTAATTGAAGGCATAAAGACACTGGATTCGAACATTTCATAACTCTAATCTGAAATGATTGATGGAACAAATATTACTTGAGATGAGAACAAAGTGCATCTTGAAATTGCTTCCTCATTCCATCTCACAAACTCTGTAACAACAGTAACAGAAATTTGCTGAGGTGAAGTTGATATTGAAGCTCCTTTTGAACGTCCTATAGTACCAGATGACTCAGGAACTTGCTGATTCTCTGCACGTAACTCTTCCATCTGCACATCATACATATTTAGTCCCTGATAAAAACACAAAATGATAACTCAAGTCAAAACAAAGCATATGTAGTCAACCTTAGCCTGATACAGCTGTCTGAGAGATGCCTGTTCATGCTCCGGATACTCTTCCTTGTGAGCAGAAAACAAAGACTCCGTGAGGCCTGAACCAACCGTTTAAACTTTATGTCAGCACAGCAAGATAAAATATTACATGAAGCTACTACATTGGTAGGAGACTAAACAAATAATTGAATGAGGCTAGCATTAAGTAAACAAGTGATAGAATTAGGGAGAAATGTGGTTTGTGAATCCTATCAGCCACATCAACCCAAGTGCTACGAAACTAGTTTTTCGTAATGATCACTACTTCTATGAATAATGAACTCACAATCCAAACACATACTATACAGACCTCATTTTTTTGCCTAATTCAGACACAGAATTCACAGGTTTTCCAATCTAAGCTTCACAAATTAGACTTTTTTTTTTTTTTAACATTCACCTTTAGGTGCTTGGGGTTTTCCCATATTTCATATTATTAATGAAATGTTTCTTATCTAAAAAAAAAAAAGAAGAAGAAGAAGAAGAAAACCCCTCGCGTAATAGATGCAGTAAAACTATGAGACAACCCTCATAAAAATGTTTTGCATATTTGCAATTTAAAAATGGGTTTACTGAGTCGTGGATGCAATGCACTCCGAAGAAACACCCAAAATATCTTTCATGAAATTTAAAAATTAGTCATGAATCCTTCTACGTTGAAAAAAAAAGTTCATTATTTCTCAATAAAAAAATTACAACAAATATGGTTAATGTGCTTAAAATATATTAATCACCGGCTATTAGATATAAAATACAATTTTCAGAATGAGTGACAAACACCAAATTCATGAATATATTAAAAAAGGAACGTTCAAAATATTAGTTATTACCTTCAACGTCCAAATCACCACACCCAACAGCTCTTAGGTCTCTAGCAAGCTCTTGTGTCTTCTCATATGCCACAGCCAGCATTCTAAGGTACTGAAGATACATACTCAAAACAATTACAGAATGATCCTTCTAGAAGATCAATTGGAAGCATAAATTTCAAAATTCTAGTAGATCCACCCACTAATAAAAGCCCGCCTTCTTCCATTGGAGGAAGATTCGCAAGGGATGGCTTCACCAACAACTTGTCTAGAAGAGCTGTGACCCGTTGCTCCAATACACGCTGTAGTTACACATCATAAAATCAGATTCATTGCGAATACATACCACCTTCCTACTAAAAAGATAAAACTTTGAACAAAGCAATTGAGAGATCTGATGTTGTAACATGCCTGGACTAAGATTGACATAACATCATTCGGAGAAGGAAATACTGCCATTATTGTTGCAGCTTCTTTTCTTACAGTATCTGCAGAACATACAAGCAAGATATAACAAATTCATAGAGCAAAAGCCCAAATGAGTGAGCCTTTCAACTTTCCTACCTGTAATTTCTTTGTACAAGGAAGATAGCCCACGAGCAACATTGCTCGGAGTGGCCTGCAAACCCTGCTCACCAAGGACCAATCTGGTGTCCGCATTCATAATTTCAACATCAATAAACATGGGACGTGTCGCCACATAATGTTGCATGGCACTAGTACCTCTGTTAAACTGCATGGAAGTTTTCAGTGGTCAAATTTTTCTGGAAAAAAAGGGTCCTGGTTCTTAGATGACCTAACATGTTAACCCGCAATTTCCTCAATACTTCCAACATGATCATTGCTTGATCTAATTTCTTCAACTTAAACAGTTTTTATAAGGGCTTCATGCATTGGCAACAAGGACAGTGTAAGCAGAAAGCTTGTAAATTAAAATGAGGTAAAATATTTGGTGCTTTGAACTTGGACATTAAGGTTAAGAATGGTAATAACAAATTAATATGCAACCTAATAAGTGATTAACAAGCAATGGTCATTATTACAAACATAGTTGGGAAGTGTAAAAATACAAAAACCAAAACAAAAAATACAGAGCATGAAAGTGGGGCAGTGTGAATTCAGTAAAGAGACAAAAATGATAGCTAGTTGGATACATAAGAACAGATACAACAATTACCTGTGAAAGAATTTTAGCACATTCAGCCATAGTAGATAATTCTCTTCTTTGTGATGCGGCATCAAAACGAGACAGCAATCTATTTTCCAATTCTGCAAAAAAAGAAAAGGAAAAAAAAGTGGGGGAAAAACCCAATAAGTTGATAGCCATTGGTCATAACAACGCATAAGTAAAGAATGGCGCCATGCGCTTGTGTTTTTGGGAAAATCCATCATAAAAACTCAATATGAAGAAACAAATGGTCAATAATTTCAACTTCACTTCTCGTTTCTTTTCCCTTTCTCTCTCTCTCTCTTTGTGGGGGGGGGGGGGGGTGACTAGGTTTTATCTGACATCTTTGCAGTAATAATGAAAAGAAAAATAACAAACAATAAAATATAAAGAGGGATGCAGGAAAGCATGAAGAGCACAATTCATTAAAAGTACTGGATACCACGAAGTTGTCGTACCATTACAGTAGTCCTGAAGGTTAGCAACTGCAACTTCTAAGCCCCTGCTGGCAGTTGCATTTCCTACAATTGATGGAACTGATATCCCTTGTCGTCCAATATCTTCCTCAGCAAATGACCCTAGAAACAAATAACATGAAACAAGCACATAAAGTTGACATAATGCACCAGAACCTTGAAATTGATTTCATAAATAAGAGGACTTGAGAACAATTACACATCCAAAATAATAAACCACAAAAGGTTTCATAAATTACGGAGTTGTGCAATAGATCCAAATGAATAGTGAATATTTTGTTTCCTTCTGTTCTTGAGTATATAGGGTGTAGAAATACAAAGTACCATGAAAATAGACACTGGATTTTTAGGGGACTTCCCTTATGTCCACATGTTTTGACTGACACACAACTTTCTCCCTCCCTTTTTTTTAAAAAACATATATCAAAGGAAACATCTATCTATAAAAGAAGAAATGAAATATAGAACTAAGAAAAGGAAAACCATTACTTTCGTGCTGGTCAAAATCAGAAGTCCTTAAAGAGCTTGGACTTCAAAAAAACTAAAAAATAAAAATAGAAATAGAAAAAGAAAAGAAAAGAAAGAAAGAAAGAAAAAGGGAGAAGAAAAAGAAGAAAAAGAAAGATACAAAGAAGAAGAAGAAAAGGAAAGCAGAAAGAACAAAAAAACAGGTAGTTTCCACAAGAACTAGCAGAAAGGCCACGATCAAAAGAGTAATATAGCAATAGAATTACTTGTGGATTTAACTGAAACGTGGTTTAACTATGAACCCAAGCATTAATATGACTTACGCAATTTTTGTGCAATCGAGGCCGCCTCGGCAACACGACTATCATCAGAGAATAATGGTGAAAGCTCCATTAAGTCACCGGGGCTGCCATTGAATTCCATCAAGTACTGCATTGATTGATTATAAGGATATTTTTCATTTCATTATAATCAACTTTAAAATGGAAAGGGGAAAAAAACTAATGCAGATAAACACAGACCAAAAAAAAGTATTAAAGTAGAAACTATATTAATATAATATTGGTGGCAGCGGCAGAAATTCAATCAAGCAGTTTCCTTAGTCCTTTATAGTACCTTTATCAACTCTATTGTTTGACTAGCAGTTTCCCTTTGGGCATCTGCACTCTGACAAGAGACAACCAAGCAAATTAAAAAACTTAGTCCCAGGTTTCCATACTGATGGCACTATTAAGATTTCATGAATCAATGATTCAATAAAATTGATGTCGTTGAGGACACAAAAATTACTTGCAGATGATCTCCTATTTTTGCAGCAGTTTGTCCAACACTTGAAATGCGTGAATCTAGCCTTGCAAAACTGTCGAATAGGCCATCTACACCTTTTTCCAACTGTCAATAATGATGTATGTTTAATAGGTTAAACAACAAGATGTTATCAGTTCCAAAATACAAAAATGAAGATTTACAACCTATCTCTCCTTACGGAGGTAGAAAATCAAAAGTAAAGGAAAGAATGTAACATATTAGAATCAGTTTAATCGACAATCCATGATTTTTTCTTAGGTTCTATGAAACCTTAACTGGTTAATCAATTAATTAGTTTACAATAATAACTCACCAAAGGATTTACAACCCATGAGAATAAAGGAAAAAAAGAAAAGTAGAAACTGAAGTTGCTATCAAATATGCATGACACTCAAAATTTTAGATGGTTGTGCATTTAGAATTTCTATTGTCACCTAAGAGAAATATGCTATAGTCAACAAACCTCAGCAAGTGTCTTGCGATGCTTGGAATCTTGGGCAGCAACATCTTTCTTGAGATTGTAAAGTTTACCATCGATCTTCAACCAGAATGAAGGGGGAAAGTTAAAGCCTTCATATAGAGTTATGATGTTCTGGGAGAAATCTTACGACCTTCAGTCAAATGTCATACCTGTTTTCGAAGATCAACCAACTCTTGGCTGGAATCCTTGAACAGGGCTAAGAGCTTGTCAACTTCTGGAAACAAAGGAGTCGGTAGGCCTTGGGAGAATTTAATGGTATCCGATGCTCCCCGTACATGCCCATTGGAGAAAACATCATTGCTAATGTTGTGTCCTTCTATTGAATCAATTTCTTCCTCTTGAAATGATGGAAGGAGCTCATTCACCAAATTTCCAAACAGTGCATCAAAGGAAAAATCACCCTACAAAACCAACATATAACTAAAGCTCCTTCCAAAATCAGATGAAGATCAATCTTATGGCTATCCCAAGTGGTATAATAATTTGATTTGGTAACTTCAAAAGAGAGCATGGTCAAAATGATAGATTGAGAACATTGTCTTTACCTTAAAATCATCAACGTCCAAAATGAGGGGAAGTGAGCTAACGGATGGATTTTTTGAATGCATGTCTTTCTTGGACCCGTCTCGAGTCTCTTTCATCTAGTTTGCAGAGAATAAATCGAAGAACAAAAATAACTGTATGATTCTACCAATATGTCATTGAAAAATGGCTGATATTAGTTTAATATAATTTGAGTTTCCATCAAATGAACAAGACTAGTGTCAAAACTAACAAGAAGCTGACCTTTCAACAAATAGGGAGAAAGTATACAGATCCAGCTCCTTTCAACGATGTTCAAACTTGTAAGCTGGAGGTCTAAAATAAAAGAATACGAGTTAGCCACGAGGAAATTAGTAGATCTACTTAAATCTAGTGTTGAGTACACTTGTTGTATCAATCACGACCAATGCAATTACACAACCACCAAAACCTCTGGAACAGAATAACTCATATACATATAAACATGGTTTTCATTTTCAGAATAGAAAACAAAGAATCAGAGGAACATGTGTAGTATCAAAATCAAGCCATAGTATTTCAAACACAGCCATAAGAAACGAGCAAGTGTGCAATTTTAGTTACCCCGACACTGATTTCCATATAAACCACGTTTCATCAGAAACTGTAATGAATAAACCTTGCTAGTCCCATTCAGTTAAAATCCTCCTAATTGAGATCAGATTCAGTCGAAAAAGCAAAAAACAACAAAGAAACAAACATTGAATGAAAATGAATCAATCCTTTTAAATACATTTTGGTACCACAACCACGAAAATAATCATCAGTTCTTTCATGTATTGAATTGAAACTTCAAACCACCAAATCCAAAAAGATAAACTCTCTCGTTTAAACAAAACAACACACTAAAACGCCATGATCGACATTAATTTAAACAAACAAAAAAACTCAACCCAAAGGAACCTATGCAGTATTGTGGTAAATAAAGCATTACATGCACCAAAAAACAACACAGACACGTCCAAGAAAATATAAAATAAAATAAAATAAAAAGTCCCACACACAGCAGACAACATTCATCAATTGCTTCAACTTAAAATACTTCACAGTTTTATTAAAACCCGCGAAGATCTCTGCTTTCCCTGAAATGGGTTCTTCTCTTTGAGGTCAATCGTTTCAATTTGCGCTCATATTTTTAGCCTAAATGTCTAAATGTGACACAGTTTCACACAGGTTACCCAAATTCAGAGTATTAAATCATAAGTACCAGATTCGGATGGGACTAATAACTAGCTGTTGCAAGAAAAACCAACATTTCCAAATATCAAAATGCAACAAAGTCTAATCTTACAAATTAGCTACGACACAAAAGCAGAACTGTATCTCTCGTGATCGAAAGTAACTTTACTACCCAAAAAACATAGCTACCTTTAGCAATCAAACCAACCCATTATTGGGTCTGCAATTCGTGCTTCAAACATACAGAAAAGGTAAAATTAAGAAGGAAATTTTTAGGTGATGAGGAACTAGAACAGAATTAGCTCGGCAAAGAAAGGTGGTGACAACGAGGAGAAGAGGGCAGCAGAATAAACTTGATCTAATCTAAGGAAGAGAAGGGGAAATCAAAGGCGGGAGTTAATAAATAGTGATCGAAGATTCGAAGGGGAAATTGAAATGCATACCTCTCAATTGATACAGTGAAGGAGAAGAGAGCTTTTGGTTCTTCGTTGAATGATTTTTCTGATTTGGTTTGGGTTTGGTTTGATAGAATAAACAGACTTTTCTATAATTTCCAACGAAAACTACAATGCTAAAAACCAAACCATGTGAAATTACCATTTCACCCTTTTGCCCTCATTTAAAACTCCTCTGAATTTTGAAGATCTCCGAGTGATGGCTGTTGGGGTGCCCAATTTGTGAGTGATGGCTGTCGACGGCGTGGGCAGGCGAGAGGCTGGGGGGTCGGGTCGCGTGGCGCGTGAGGAAGGATTGTATTTATTTATTTTCTATAATATCAATTTTAAAAGTTTGATATAATATTCATTTAAATCTTAAATATATCAAATTAACCTTTAAACTTTTATAATTAAATTTTGAATTTTCATAATTGTATCGGTTTACGATTATAAGAGAAATAACAAGAAAAACTCAAAGAACAAACTTGAGAAAAAAATAAACTATTCTTTTATGTTTTATTTGGATGCATCTATAAAAATTGAGAATTTAAATTGATTATTTATAAAAGTTTAAGATTTAAATTGAACAACTTCTAAAAGTTTAAGATATGATTTGATATAACCATTAGTTTGAGATTTAAATTAAAATAGGGTTTTAATATTTAAATTGATGTTTATTGTTTATCTGTGTGCGCGCGCGTGTGCGTCTGTGTAACTTCAACATATGGAACATCTATGTTGAATGGTCATAGTCGTTTTGATGCAATTCCTGCATAAAAGCATGTTTGCATTTTGTTGTCGTTTATTCGACCAATTTGCAATTGTTGTTGTTCCTTCGAGCAAGCTGCATTTTGCTGTCATTTCTTCAACCAATCTATAGGTGAGATGCTACTACGTAGTGCAAGTTTAGAAATACGCAACAAGGAGTTTACACTTTAGTTTCAAACTCTAACAAATAAGAATTAATTAATGTAGTTACTAGAGAATATTAAAGTGCTTTACATAAAGATTAATAAACATCACATATCTAATTCAAATAAAAACCTTAACTTGCCAAGATTTGTGCCAACAGAAACTTGAATCAAGGGCAAATTTGGTATGAAACCCTAAACCCTGAAAGTTGTAACAAATTGTCGTGCTTTCACAACTTAGGTGAAGGTCCAAGTTAATTAATCTCACTTATTTTTTTCTTTTCATCGTTAATAACCAACTTTCAATAAAACTATGTCTCTCACATGAAATTCTAGATCTACTACGATACAATAGTTTTGCTCGCTTCAGTGATATTATAGGATTTGAATATTATATTGATATATTTATATGAACTTATGTAATCTATTAAATGTTCTAATCCTATGATGGGGAAATGTGTCTCTTAGTTTGAAGGTTTGACTACGTCACTAGTAGCAAGTGATTACCTAAAGTCGCCAAATACATATAATTAGACAATATATTGATACGTATATTTTTTAAAATCAAACGATCAAATCTCTACAATATTATAAAATTAAATAAATAAAAATGAGATAGATTTTCTCAAGCCGGTTGGGTATATAATAATTAAGAGAGAGGCGACAATTGAGAAAAAATCAGTCATATCCAAATCATCAAAGCCTGTATGATTTGGGCCTTGGGGCCCATCATTTTTAATATACTGCAATTTTTGCACGCATTAATTTATTCATATTTATACCTTAATTTAATAAATAACACACACATATACATGTCACACTCTAGCTATTTTAATAAGCTAGTAGCAAGTCGGTTACCTAAGTTATCGAGCATGCATAGCTCGACAATATTTGATAAATGTATTTTTTTTATATGAAACGTTCAAATTTTTACATTATTATGAAAATTAATAAGTAATAATTTTGAAAAATTAGGTTATCCAAAACCAACATAAGCATAACTCGACTAGGGATTTTCCTAACTTTATTTCTTACTGTTTAACTAAAATACGGTAATTCAAAGAGGGAGAGAACAAAATAATAATGTTGATTTCACGATTTTATCTAGCAATCTTTTTTTATTTTGAAAAAGAATAATTAGCTCCATTTGTGGTTCTCACGTTAGTTGGACTAGGCCCACCACACCCCAAAGTGGAATTGTCTCGTTCATGACTACAAGATTTTATTTATGTATTATATATATATATATATAAAGTCAAACATCTATTTTTAATAAGAGAGATTATTCTTAGTTAGGCTTGTCGACATTCGAGTTCGGATTCTCCCAACCTATAAACTAGTGACTAATATTTTTTTGGGTAAGTGATTTTTCGAACACCCTACTCCACTCACGATGTTTCTTCTTCTTTTTGGGTCACTGAACATTGAACTTCGTTGAGTGACGAAACTTTGAACTTCAAGATAAAGAATATATGCAAAATCATTAAAATTATCGTTAAACTGAGTTTACTATGACAATTTGAAAATACGTTAAGAAAACGAAAACGTGAACCTTTTGTAGTGCAATCGAGCTAAATTAGGATATAAAGATAAAAGAGACAGAGACGTGCAATTTGAAGGGAAAAAGGGCATAACGATAAAACTTGAAATCAATCAAATAGGCTATTACCCACCAAGTGTAAATTAGGATATAGTTTTTTAAAATAATAAGAAAATCAGAGGGCTATGATACTACAATTATACAAGACTCCAAAAACCTACATTCTTTCTCCCATCAAAACAAAAAGGTGTCACCTTCAACATTCAATCATCTAAAAATAAAAAATAAAAAATAAAGTATGAAGTAGGAGAAGAATACGAGTTTGTTTCTCTTTTTAATAATTGTTGAATTAGAGGCTAAAAAAAATTATCAATTAATGGCCATCACCGACCATCAACTCTGTAAATGGCCAACAATCTCCCACCCCCACAAAATTCAATTATCCATTAATAGTCAAAATTAAAAGTATATAGAACAAAATATTGTTAAAAAAAATTAAAAAAAAAAAAACCCAGTACCATCATAAATCCCTATAATAAATAAATACATATATGTGATATTTTTCTACACCTTAAACCCAGATAGATCGGAAAAAGTTCAACAACGACAGGGAGCCGCCATTTTTACAGACCACAAAAAGCTTCATATACAGTTCGTTATGTAAATAATTTGCATTAACTAACAAATGGCACAAGAATTTGGATTCTCTTCCATGCTTTGAACGTAATAATAAGTTGTGAGATGAGGATTATATGCTCTATAAGCTTTTACCAGTTCCAATACGGCATCGTTTGGATTCGGATTCTGATTCTTCTTCTCCCCTTCTCCTCCTTCCTCATCTTTCTTCTTCGTTTCTTCTTCCTTCTTCACTTCTCCTTCCTCTTTCTTCTTCTCTTCTTCCTTTTTCCCTTCTCCTTCCTTCTTCTCCTCTTCCTTCTTTGGCTCCACCGACGGTCCCACGGATATGAGTTCCACCGGCCAGAATTTCCTCAGTTTACTCACGATCGTCACCGGATCTACCGCTCCGATCACTGTTAGTTTCCTCTCTTTCATATCCATCGCAATCGAGTCGATTCCTGTTCGATTTCACAAGAAATTCCGTTTGTAATTTCCTTTTTTTTTTATAAAGGAAATACTAAAATACTGATTTCGTAAAATCTTCAACGTCTTACCTGAGAGAGTGGAGACTAGCTTCAAGGCCTTCTTCTTGGCTTTATCGTCGTGCAAATCGAGCTTTACAACAACCTTCTGTAAGAGAGAAGAAAGGGAAAATGTCAAAACAGAGAGGGAACTAAAGAGAGGTAAATTAGGAAATGGAAAACAAACCTTCATTGCTGAGAACAGGATGTAGGTGATAATGCTTGCGAGTTTACTTATTCTGGTAAGGAGAAATGATTAGGGTTTTTGTAGAGAGATGGGGGAATGGGAAAGATTGCAGAGGACGATGAAGAAGAAGAAGAAGAGGAAGAAATGAGGAGGAGAGAGAGAGAGCGAGACGAAGGAATGTAAATTTAGTGAAGGGAGTTGGAGGCATGAGGCACGGCTATATAGTCTGTGCAATACGTTTTTTGTTACTAAACCTACTACCGCCACTCGCGCGTGAACTTTACGCGCAACTGGCGTATAACTTCTTCTTTTCACTTTGGTCCGGATTGAAAAACAGGTTGCAATTATCTTCTTAAAACTTCGATTTTAAAAATTTCGCCTCTTAAAATTATATAGTATTAAAATTATACCTTCTATTTTTTTCATTTGTGGATCCAATTTTAACGCTTAAAAGTTTGAGGGTCTAATTTTAAAAATCGAAAATCAAATGGTCTATTTGCAACTACCACTATACTCGTGTATGATTTTTGTAATTTACCATTTTATTTTTAAATCAATTGTTAAATTACCAATAATAGTTTGACATTTGTATGTGCCGAGGACCGTAACTTGAGTTTTAATGCTTCTTATATTTGGATCCTAATTGTCTACGTTGGTTGAATTGACTAATTGAGGATTAAAAGGAGATGCATGGATATGTGTTTTCGTCGTAACGAACATTTGTATCTTTTTTAAAAAATCAACATATGTTGAGTGTTAGTAACAAAATGTTGTTTTCGTTTTTAAGTTGATTGTTAAATTACCAACAAGAACTTGACGTGTGTATGTGCTGAAAATCGTAATTTGAGGTCAACTGATATAATTGTATTTGGACCCTTAATTGTTTTAGTTAGTTGAACTAGCTGATTAAGGATGCAGGGGAAGGTATGGGTTTGTGTTTTCATGTTAACGAACAATCGTTTTTTTTTTCAAAAAATTTCGGTATGTATTGAGAACCAAGAGATCTGTGGGTTGAAACTTTCACTTTTTATTTGTAATAAAAAAGACGATAGCGAAATTACAAGTTTGTTGTTTTTTTTCTCACCTTTTACTCACAAACTTTTGAGATTTAATTTATTTATTACTGAACTAATAATCGTATAAGTTAAAATCCCGAACTTTAGGATTATTTCAATTTAAATCTCAAACGGCTAATTGTAGTAATTCAAACCATAAATTTCTATAACTGTGCCAATTTAAATCACTTTACTTTCATAAGTGTATAAATTTCAAACCTTGAACTTTTCTAATGTATCAAATTAAACACTTCATTATCTTTTATTTAGATTTACTTACGAGAGCTTAAGGTTTAAATTGAAATATTTATAAAAATTTATAATTTAAGGAATATACTTACAAAATTATAGAAATTAAAATGATTCAATTATTAATTAGAGAGTTTAAATGAATATAATTAATAGTTTACGATTTAAATTGATAATCCAAAATTTAAGTGGTGTAATTTATATTATCGAAATCAAATCATATGCATGCCATAAAAATGAACCTTGTGGAAGTCGAAGGAGACGGGTGGCGCGTGAAATACAGACGTGGCTGCTGATGTGGCAAGGGAGGAGCAGTCTTTTCACTTTGTGCAGGGCCCACGTCGCACCGTCACCAAGTACCATCGGACCGTCCAAAAGGAACAAAATTTCCGCTGCAACAGGCTCCATGGTTATCGCCAAACACATACTTGTCATGTGCCACGTGGCAGTCGTGTACATGGTGAGTCATTGATAGCCACTGGTTTTGCCTATGTGGTCACACTGCCAAAAAGAAAACTCAAAACTTTAGAATTTACTTAGGACAAATCAATAATTGCAAATTCTATCATTTTTTCTTTAATTTTGTCTATTTTTACAAATGATAATTCTTAAATTATATAATTTTATTTGATCTTTGGATTCTCCATGGAATGCTTATGCATAAATTTATTGAGCTAAATTAGATTATTATTATTTCTTACCAACATTTTCATGAAACGAACTCAAACACACACTTATTTTACTAGATCCAAGTTAGACGAATTTACGATGCAGTACATTTTTTAAAACAAGTGATAACGGTGGATTAAATTTAATGATAAAATAATATAAACCATGCACGACTCATTAGGAAAAGAAAATCTTCGTACTTTATTTAAAGTTAAACTGTAAGTTTAGTTTTATGATTTCGGAGGTTCATGTGTTTGATTTATCACTTTTGAAAAGATGAATCACTAAATTTTAAATTTTATGTAGGATAAGCCTATAAATTTTAAAAACATATTAAATGTATCTCTTAATTCGTAATCTGTTACAAAATAACTCGTCAATCAATATATATATATATATATACAAATTTGAATTTATACACAATTGGTTATTATTTCTTGATTCAACAATAATCGAAACACAATAACAGAACTCATCCAATAGGAAACCTGTTACTCAACTATAAAATAAAACCAAAAAATCGATTGACTTCTAGCACCCAATTTAGTCATTATATACGCAAGATCAATTAAAGCCATAGGCAAATGACACACTTCAACGTTGACAACTGAAGCCAACGCAATGCGAATATCGTCAATCCAAACACCAACTTTAACAACAGTATGCGTGTGACCCACAATCAAGCGCACAACAATTAGACAGTTTGAAACCACCACCACATAATCAATGAGCGTTTATTTAGCCAATTGCAGCCCATGTAAAACAGCACGAGTTTCATCCTGAAAGGGAGTAAAGAATGCAAGTAAACTCAAAACAGACGCTCCCTTAATTCTCCCATCACGTGACAAAAGCACCACCTCAATCGTGTGATCCCATAATTATTATTTTTTAAAACCGGTTAGATATGTCAAATATCTATTATACACACTATTAAAATTTCACTAAAATTATTTAAAATTCAATAACTAAAAGTCTTAAAATTATGGACAAAACCAATAATTCATACTCACAATCATGTATCTCTATATATTATAAGATATTTTGGATAAATTCGGAAAAACGACGAAGTTTTTATTTATCTATTATAATTATAATTATTATTGGAGAAGAGGGCTAAGAAGTAGTTGGGGATTAAGTAATTATATAATGCACGATAACGAAGAAACATGTCAGCTTAAAGGGACTATTCAGGATATTGCGGATGTCATTAAAGCAGAATTTCTAACCGATGACATCAATATTAATTTTATTTATGAATTTTGGTATTTATTTAATTAAACAAATATTTAAATTATATCCAACTCATATACGTAATTGTTTTTAATTACATTAAAAAAATAGTTAATTATATAGTTTAATCAAAAGCGTAGAAAAATATCCGACGAGGGCAATCGACGGGCCAAGGCGGCTCGTGGGGCACTCGAGAGGCCGATTATTTATTTATTTATTATTCCAAATATTATTAATATTGTTTTTTTAGATAAATTATTATATTGTTGTTCAAATATGGAAGGAGATGAAAAGAACTATGTTTAAATGTGGAACGTAGAGTTTCAAATCCATAATCAATGGTGAACAACGTTGATGAAATGATTTTATAAATTTAATAAAATAATTAAAATTTGGTTAAAATTTTGAAGAGATTGACCAAACCCATATGTCCGAACAAGCAACGAAGACAACCCGTTAACGTGGGAAAAAAAATTATACTTCCACCACGACCACAATTTGGAAGGTTCGTTGCAAGTCTCTATACAACAACTCATTTGGCATATCAAACTTTGTTAGTGTATGACAACGTACTACTTTCACTTCAAAATGCTTTTATACTTTTTGGTCTGGGTCAAAAGTCCGATCGTTCGCAACAAACCCACAAAAATTTATAACACAACCATAGATATGCAATATGATGCTTTACAAGTCTAATATTCCAAATAACTGAAGAATTTTAGAAAATTGTTGTTTCTGACATTTTCTCCAATTTTTGTTTGTTTCCTTTTATTTTCTCGATGCATGGTCAGGTTATACTTTTTAAGAGTACTTGTTTTTGTTGGCCACATGTAGGAGGGGTGTTCGTGGATTGAATTGGGTTAAATTCAAACATTCTTAGACTAAACGTAAGTGTTTGGGTTGTTTTTTTTTCAACCCAAATAACAGATTGTTGGGTTACTATTTCAATTTTTGTTCTAAGATTAAGAAAAAATGCTAGTATATACAAATTTTATTTAATTATTTTCACATATAATTAAGATCAATAACTTAAATCTCAAAAAATTTATTTCCAAAGTCTAAAATATTGTTTTTAGAAATTGTTGGAGAATACATTATATATGAACAAAAATCTCTTAAATTAAATAAAATTAAGATAAGTACCAATCCAACTCGTAAAATTTTCATTTATTTGAACCAAACAAAAAACATACTAATTAAATTAAGTTAGATCTGGTATTTTGGATCGTCTAGTGTTTTCAAGACCCTTGACACATGTGACATGAAACTATCTACATGGGTCGTTCTTTTTTTAATCATAAATTAACATCTAATTATTGAGAGGCTATATGACTAAGATTGGTTGATTACTATTAATGATGCAAATTTTTTGAAATAACGACACTTTGTTAATTAACAAACGTCACACTCACACTAACACAATAATTAGATTTGGTTTTTAATGGAATTATTCTTTTTTTTTGTGTATATATGGATTTTTTTCCGAAATGATGACAATTTGTTAATTAACGTGACACCATGACAAAATAATAGAATGCATATAATATACACACGTAAAAGAGGAAAATAGTTTTTTTAGTATAACAATTGAGAATAAGATGAATTGAACCACAAACTTTGTGGTTATTAATATATTCAGATGTCAATTAAGCTAAGTTTTCGTTGTCGAGAAAAATGCTACTAAAAGAAGGGCCCAAAGGTCAAAAAACAAAAAAAATCACAATCTTTAAAATGGAGTCCAACGATAATAGAAATATAAATTTTTTGTAAGTATAGTAAAAAAAGAAAAAAAAAAATATTTACGTGACAAAACTCATTACACACAATTTTGTTATGAATTGTAAATATTTTGTCAATTTCTCATTCTCAATAAATTTTCCTATAAAAATATTCGAAATGCTCCTCATATTTAAATAATTATATCTATCTTTAGTTATATCATTGTGACTAATTAAACTCTATAATATATCTAGATTTCAAATAGATTAAAAAAGTATAATTAATTTTTAATCCACGAAAAATCATCGTAATCTTATTTTAAATCAAGAAAAAAATAACAATAAATCAACCAAAACTATGAAGAGTTATGAAGTTTTAGGTCCTAGAGTAATGCAGTGAGTTTTATTATTTTGAAAATTATAATAATTTAATTTGGTTTTAGATTCGATAAACTTCACATATCACCGTTTTCGAGTGATTATTTTGTTGAAGTCATTATTAAAATCTCACACAAATTTTATTTTTATCATAGGCTTCTAAAATTGAAGTGATATTTATTTTTAAAAAACGATTTTTTATTGAAAAAAAATTGGTTTGCATTGATTAAAAAATAAGATTTGAATAAACTTGATTTTATATTTCAGAATCACTATAAATTTTGGTACGGGTATTGATAATTAAATCAAAATTCACATTAAAACCTCCAATATTAGTGAAAAACTTGAAAGTTAAAATGGGCCTTGGATGTTATTGGGCCGGGTTTGGGCCCATTAAATGTATAACACAATGCACGTATAAAAGCCGTGTAGGCAGTTCTAACCGTTGGAACGACGTGTGTCTTGCATGTCTGCCTCGATCATCGGTTTCGCAAGACAAGACAAAGGTAAATAAACGACAAATTGTGAAAATATAAAAAATAAAAAAAAACATAAAATATAATAATTATAGGTTTTTTCTATTGAATAATAATAATAAAAAATATATTTGTACTTCAGGTTACAGTTCTTCTAATTATATTTATACAATTAATTTTTTATAATTTAAAGCGTCAAATTTATATGCTAAAAAAAGTGTTTTTTTTAATGCAAATAAGCAAGTAGGATCTCTCTATTCTTAAAGTATATCGATGTCAGTTAAATTATGTTTTTGTGAACAATTTATATAAGTATTAACCGTACATTCAAACTTAAGTAATTGTAAAAATTATATAAAATAGTCTTGAAGTCAAATTTTGATATTTATTATAAGATTGAAGGTCCAATTTTACCGTTTGTAAATGAGTATTTTCAAATTAAAAAGATAGTAAAATGGCTATTAACGCTATGGATAGAAATTAAAAATTGGTCATATTTTGTAAATACTTCTACCAATTTGACATTTACAATAAATTTTCTTTTGTAAAAGTTAAAAGATGCAGTTTT
Organism: Cucumis cinereus; assembly: GCA_037974625.1. Lineage (NCBI taxonomy): Eukaryota > Viridiplantae > Streptophyta > Magnoliopsida > Cucurbitales > Cucurbitaceae > Cucumis > Cucumis cinereus. The sequence goes on from JBBPDJ010000020.1 coordinate 1,643,917, forward strand.
TACTGTTGAAAATTTGAAGATGTAATTGACTAGATATTTTAAGAATTATTTTTATGGCTTGCTTGGGTTAAATAAAATTATAAATTTAACATCTTTAATTTAGAAAAATATGAATTTTATATTTTATAATTCTTAAAATTAAGATTTAGTTCCTTATAATTGGCAATAGAAATTGTATTTAATTTATATTTATGGGGGAAGATGACAAAATTTGCAATTTAATAATAATAATAAAAATAACAAATAAGAAGAAATATCTTTGAGAAGACAGATCAGCGTAACCCCCATGAGTGTTCCAATATAATAACCTTCCAATTGCGGATGATTTCTCTCTTTTTTTCTTAATCACACATGAAAAAACCAAGCAGTTCCCTCAAAACCCCCCGTTTCCCACCCATTTTCCCTTTTCAAAACCCTAATTTTCGCCCCCAATTTGTTGTTTTCCGGATGCCTCACCGGTTTTCTCTTCCGATGATGCCCAATATCTGACAATTCATCTTCCGTTGCATCCTTCTTTCTCCTTTTTCTCTTCAATCCCAACCCGAATTCGAGGATCTGATGGACTTCCAAGAAAGAGATTCGTCCATGCCCATTTCCAGGACCTCGAATTCGTATATCAATGGCCTTTCCTTGACTCATTCTGCTTGGTTTGAGGTTCGCCTTTTCTATGTTCGAATTTCTCCCTGTGTGATTGCTAGCGTTCCTGACCATCTTAATCTGCGCCACCTTCGACGTGAAATTGGTGTTTCTCTTGAGATTAATGGCTCTCAAATTCCTGCCTCGGACTCCGCTTCTATTGCCCTTCGTCGTGATCGCCTCAACAAGGAATCCTCCGAGGTTACGTATGTTAGCACTGACAGCATTCGGCTTACGGGCGGTGTCGAGTTTGAGGTCTATGAGAATGAAGATTTGATTCTTTGTGGCTCTTTGGAACGAATGGACACCAATTGGATTAATGGGAGCGTTGGATTGGAGAACAATTCGAAGACAGGTTGGACTATGGAATGTTTTATGGCTGCCTCCATGTGTTCCGGTTCCTCCGCCTTTTTCCAGCCTAAACTTGGGGTTTCCTCGCCGGCAATTGAGGTTTATATTGCTGGTTGTTGCTCTGGTATGCCAGTGATCTTGACGCAGACAATTCAGGTTAGTCCGAGGCGGAGGAACTTGAGGCAAGGTGTCCTGGATGCAATTCCCGAGGATGAAGAAGTTGGAAAGGAGGAGAATGGAAGTAATGGGTTGATTCGGCACCAAAAAGTGCAGGTAAAATGTTGTTCTCTTCTTAAATTTTTGTTCTCAAATTCTCTAGGCGTTGTGTGAGCTCAGGAATTTTAGAGTCAGTATGTGCATCAATATGAAAAGTGCACATAGCATTTATTTGCTGGATATAAACTTCCAATCTGGCTTCTTGATCCACGGGCAACTTAATCTCCGAATGAACTTGGGATTTGTAAGAGTTGCACCAGATGTGGTAAATAGGCTCGTGTAAGAAAGCCAGTGTAATGGCTTGTTTACATCATATGGTGCGTTTAATTAGCATTCTGGTCGAATGGGGTCACGAACTTCCACATGTTATTGAGCTTGATTGTATTATAGTTTTAATCGCGAGAACCTTGTTTTTATAGTTTATTTTTATTGATAATGGGGTATGAGGATCCCACCACCTACATATCATCGGGGACTTCATAGACTTGAGGGCAACTCGATAGACTAAAAGAATTATTAAGCTTTCTACACGTGCTTGAATCCCGCACAATAGTTTTCTTGTGTCATACCATAATTCTATGTATTGAATTTCCATATACCATAGAGCTGGGTGACATATTGATTTTAAGAATTAGTACGTGTATTTTTCCTCACTTCATTATGGTGCAAGTACAACATTTTGATAGTGAATCTTCCTGTGTATTATGCGCTTCACAGTATTTAATGCATTAGAAAGAATCAAAATGTTCAAATTTCTCTGTAGAATGCTTATAGAGAACATGTATGATGGGTAAAAAGTGTTTTTCGCTCTTCACCGTTCTTTCTGGATGTGAAATGAGTAAGACCATTTGGTTCTCTATTGCTGAACCCTACTTTTCATATTATATCTGTTGAAGTCTTGGTGTTGTGATTGTCTTACACCTGCTCATTGACTACATTGTACTCCAATCCATCTTTAAAAATTAAGCAATTTTTAGGCATATGCATAAATTTCTAATCAAGTTGTTATACCCTCATGTTTTGTTGAGTCATTGTGAGGTATGGATCAAGGTTTTATTGATTTTTACTCTACTGATTATATTCCTTTCCTGGACTTGTGTAGATGTTAGAGTCTGAAGTTGATGATTATGACCCCGATGGTAAAATGGGACATGGTTTCTATGGTGATGATATGTACACAGGCGAAGATGGGCAGCTCTCGTGGTTTAATGCAGGTGTTAGAGTGGGTGTTGGTATTGGTCTTGGAGTGTGCCTTGGAGTTGGAATCGGGGTTGGGTTGCTCATGCGCTCATACCAAACCACAACAAGACACTTTAGACGACGGTTTATGTAATTAGGATATTGTTACTTGGGAATCTGGAGATTGTTATACTAGTGAATAGACAATAAAGGGAAAGAGATTTTCGGGTTCCCAGTCGTCAAGCCTGCACATAACATACAATAATGCAGGCAAGGAAGAATTAAGTTGTTAGGACTTTGAACAGAATCAAGAAGTCAGTGACAGCCACTGAAGGAAGTTAAATGTCAACTTCTTCTGTAGGCAGGATGAAAGCTGTACAGTCTCCCCTTTTTGTTCTTTTCTCTACATGAAGCACTTTCTCTCAGGCAGCAGAGACCTTCTTGCTCAGTTCCATGGCTACTTACTTTTCTATGAATATGTTTCTTTACATAAATGGCAGGGCTCGTGTTGGTGCTTATCCTCGATCGATGTAGCCTTTTATCGAAGGGGTAGCGACGGGACACAACCCTGCAGGAAAAAGGGATTTCCTAGGACAGAATAAGCTTGTGTGAGGTTTGATTTCGTCTTGAAGAGTATCTACTTTTCTTTACTGATGCTGTATAGGAGACTGCCTTTTATTTTTCTCTCCTTTCGTTGGGGGTTAAATCACAAATATAGTCGCTTTACATTGTCATTTTTCCCTATACTTTAATTTGCTTCAATTTAGTCTTGGTACTTTTGTAAATATACTAGTTTAGGCCCCGTTTGATAACCATTTTGTTCGTTTATTTTTTGTTTTTGAAAATTAATCTCATAAACACTTCTTCCACCTATAAGTTTCTTTGGTTCATTATCTACTTTCTACCAATGTTTTCAGAAACCCAGCTAAGTTTTGAAACCTTAAAAAATGTATTTTTGAAAACTTGTTTATGTTTTCGGAATTGAAAAGAAAGGTTAAAACTAGAATAAGTAAATTAAGAAGAAACGCACACATATTTCTAAAACATAAAAGGAAAACGAAATTGTTATCTAATGGGGCTTAGTTTCTGAATTTGATTATCCAGTTAAATAGTACTGTAGAGTAAGCATAGTACTACAGGTGGGGAGCCTCCCATGACATCTAAATATGTCAGTACTGTTATGCAATTAAGTCCCCGTAGATAGAATGTAGTCTTTCAATTGCTATTTAACTGGATAGTTAGATTTGGAGACGAAATTAATATTTTTTGCAAAAGTACAAGAATTAACGCGAAGCACATGAAAAGACAGGACAAAAATGTGCAAATGATAAAGTACTGAGTACTAGAGTTACAAATTTTTTCTGGTCCCCTCTTTGTCCTCTTTTCTCTTTTGAGTTGTTCTGTCAAAAAAAAATTCGTACCTTTGATGGTTTGTAAATTACTTTCTTGTAGTGAATGAGTTCTGTGAATGTGATTATTTATCAATCTCAAGCAGCACCTTGACCTCATTTAATTATCATATGATTTGTTTTACTGCTTCTTCAGGTTGGTATTGGACCCAGAAATTAAAATCGTTTCTGTTTCAATTGATTTTAGTTGTGAATGGGTTTTAGTGTAGTTTAAATTCATTTCATTGTTGATTTTCTTTGACATATGGCTAATAAATGTGGCCATCTAGAAATGTAATGGTGAAAAATAAGTATTACATCGTAACGACGGTAAGGTGAGGTCTTTGGCTTCTATGGTTACTTCCAGGTCCTCTCTTCTTTTATTTCGTCAATGCTATTGTTAGTGTGTACAATTCGCCGGTCCTATCTATGACTTAGATAGTGATCTTTTTCAACTAGATTTACCTGTACGTTCTTGGGAGACAAAGTTTTGAATAGGAATTGGATAAGCCTTTGAGGATATATTTTATATTAGAAAACAATGTGGGATTTGATGAAATATGGTAAATACCAAATTTGAGGTTGAAATTAAAATTTTAAAATTGGAAGGATTGAAATACCTTCGAATTAGGGTTTAAAATTTGAGAATATGAAATTTTATATGATATGATGTTTGTCGTGTTGTTTCCAAGAGAATGATTCCTATGGAAGGAGTCAGTCAACTTAGGAATGGTAACAAAAATTAAAAATACAAGAAAGTAAAGAAATGTAGAATAATATTAATGTCGTGTGTTTGATTTTTTAAACTTTGATGTTTTCAAAGCAATGAGTTTCAAACATCCAACTCATTGAATATAGATAATCAATTTGATTAATTCTAATGTTATAGGTTAAATTTCACTTAATGATCTAATTTAGGTTAAACTATTATTGTGTACTTGTGGTTTTAAGTTTCTTATTTTGGTCTTTCTATTTTCATAAATTTTGAATTTGAAAACAAACTTTTGGTACGTGAAGTTTTCAATATGTGTTAGTTTATTATGTTTTAAATTTCTAATTTTAGTCCCTGAATTTTTAAGAACGAATATAAAATGTTTATCTTAGTTAAAAAAATATTTAATTTGATAAGAGTGACTAGGTGTTAAAGCAACATGATGAGTTGGAAAAAACAGTTTGTTTTATCTCTCTTCTTTCTCTCTCCCCCTCTGTCTCGTTCTCTCTCATTTTCGTCTATTTTATTCTCTCTATACCTAAGCTCTTGAGCTTGTGGGTGAGGTACTTGGGTTGAGTTTTTTGGGAAGAAAACTTCGAAGAGGTTTTTCTCGATAGCATCCCTCTCGCTTTTAATGAGAATGTGAGAAAGTTGTTGTTTTTGTTTCTTTATTCGTCTACAAATTAAACAATTAGGCGTTGGTTCACAAACTTCGTGAGCTAAAAAAGCAAATTTAGTTGATATGTTTGAGTAAAGCATGTTTTTCTTTATTAAGTTATGTTTCTTTTCTTTATTTCACGATTACGTTTTCCCTCCTCGTCCATTAACTTTATTTTCCATTCAAGTCTATGTACTTTTAAAAGATTATTACACTTGTATAGCTTCATTAAATAATGTTACACATCCTCGTCTTTAGTATGCATATTTTTTATATAAAAAAACCAAGCATTAAAAAAATGTAATAAGCATTATTTATTGCACTCGTAAATAAAAATAAGTTGAAGTAATCTAAAATAAGCAAATATAACAATTAGATTTAAAGTATTAACGTGTATAACCGTATTCTAAAAATTTTCAAATATAATAAAGTTTGTTAGAGTCTATGAACGATAAAACTCTATCTAGTGATAGAAGTATATCGTTCCTAAACTTTGTTACTACTATCCCTAAAATTGTTATCTATTATAATTAACGTTTATAAAATCAAACAACACCGTAGAATAAAAATATGAAAAATATCTCTCTTTTATATATTTTATTTAATATATCATACCAACCTCATGGAGACGTAATATGGTATCAATCATAATCTGTCAAATAAGCAAACAAGTTGTCATATTAAATTTATATCAAGCTTTATCAATGACACAAAGCCTCTAATAAACTTTAATATAAAAATGAAAATCATACCAAATAAATTTTGAGTAAAGTAGCATAAATTCAAAATACATCACACTAAAATACAAAGTCGTTGTCAAACTGAGACAAAAGCGAGCACAATTCAACTGACATGCAAGTGTACTTTGTAACAATGAAATATGTGACTTACATTGCATACCCTTTAATTGTACTAAAAATAATTGTTGCCAAAAGATGCCTATGAAAGACGTTTGTTTGGTTTAATTTTAATAAATCCATGGTGAACTAAAAATAATTATTTTAATCATTTTTTTAAATATGTATATCATTATTTTCTTTTTAATTTTTAGTATAATGAAAACAAATTTTGTGAACCAAATATATCAGTCCTTTTATGGTTATATCATAATTATTTTATTTTCTTATCACATATTTAAATTCAAATTATTTAAATCGTTAAGATAAAATCACTTTGTCACATAACAAAAAGAGTGAGTTAATTAAATTTTGTAATTTAAGAAAAAAAGAAAATGAATGATTATTGGTTTGAAAGTGGAAATTACTATTTAGGGCTCATAAGTTAGTGATTGCAATAATTCGAAGCAAGGACATGAATGGAATAAAGTGAAATCACGAGGGTATGTAATAACCTAGCGAAGGGCACAAATCTCACTGACCGAAAATTTGTTTCCCCGCTCTGAAAAAACGATCCCTCGCCGGAACCAAGAAAGAACCTTCACCACCTACTTCAACAACACGATTCCGGTGAGAGAAATGTTGACTTCCCCTTAAGATTCCACCGCAATTACGGCCTCTGCCTCAAGTTCCGGCGTTAATACGAGCTCCGACAAGAAGGCGGCATCATTTCTGGAGCTGCGACGGAGGCGGAGACGATGAGCAGAAATCTCAGATCCTCCGCCGCAATGTCTCATCGGAATAACCCTAAACCCCTCCCGTTGGTTGTTACTCTCAACTGCATCGAAGATTGTTCGTTGGAACAGGATTGTTTGGCCGGCGTTGCTGTGGTGGAGCATGTTCCGCTTAGTCGTTTGGCTGACGGGAAAATCGAGTCGGCTACGGCTGTGGTTCTTCATTCGCTTGCCTACCTTCCGCGAGCTGCTCAGCGCCGGCTTCATCCTTGCCATCTTATCCTTTGTCTTGGTTCTGCTGACCGCTCCGTCGATTCTGCTTTAGCTGCGGATCTCGGTCTCCGTCTGGTTCATGTTGATACTTCTCGAGCGGAGGAGATTGCCGACTCTGTCATGGCGCTTTTCCTTGGATTGCTTCGCCGTACTCATCTACTCTCTCGCCATACACTCTCGGCTTCGGGATGGCTCGGGTCTATTCAGCCTCTTTGCCGTGGCATGAGACGCTGTCGAGGATTGGTTTTGGGGATAGTTGGCAGATCTTCTTCCGCTCGGGCTTTGGCTACAAGGAGCTTAGCCTTCAAGATTAGCGTGCTTTATTTTGATGTCAACGATGTAAGTTTCGTTGCTATTTCTTAATATCTTAGTTCGTAATTGGCATAGGTTAACATTTAAGTATTCTTTTTCTTTCCAAGAGTATTTCATTCCAAATGACGCGATTTCATAGCTAGATATTGGTATTATCTTCGTTGGATCTGGTGGGAGGGTTACGCTGGTTAGGATTTGAGTTTCATTTTAAGAATTGCAATCAGCTTAGTCGTTCTTCGCTTTCCGCACCATTCTTTATATGATGGTAGAAGCTGAGATCATGGATTCTGTTGGATATCCGCTTGATATGGAAATTTTCTGATTCCCCTGTCTTCGGGTGTACTAGATTTTGGACCAAGTAAAGTTTTACAGTCATTTAAACGAGCTGGTTTTTTATTCTTCCAAGTTTTTTCCATCTTGGGTAGCTTCATGAATGTGGAGTAGCAGGGGGCATGCTACCTGATAATGGGTAAATTCATTATTCATTCATTTGTTTGCGTTCACATTGACTGGCAATAGCCTATTCTTCTTGTTACTATCAGCATCATTTTAAAATGTTTTTGTTATCAACTCCTTTAACAGGGAAAGGGAAAAGTGAGCAAGTCTACAGCAACATTTCCATCTGCTGCTCGAAGAATGGATACTCTTAATGATTTGCTTGCTGCAAGTGATCTTATATCACTTCACTGTGCTCTGACAAACGATACAGTCCAGATTATCAATGCTGAATGTCTGCAGCATATAAAGCCTGGTTTGTAGTAATTTGCATGAATTTGGATTCATTATTGTAGTGGAAGTTTGTTTTCCTTGTGCTTTCTGTTAATGGGAGATTATTGCGTTTTACAGGAGCATTTCTTGTTAATACTGGTAGCAGCCAATTATTGGATGATTGTGCTGTGAAACAACTTCTAATTGATGGAACCTTGGCTGGCTGTGCTCTGGATGGTGCTGAAGGGCCACAGTGGATGGAAGCATGGGTATGTAACTTTTCCACATGGTTATAAATCAAAATGTTAGGAGTTTTAGTATTTTGAATATTTTGATATTTTGTTTGTCACGTTATATACGTGTTAATTGTTCCAAAATAAATAGAAATTCTAAGAAGAAACAGATAAGTCTCAAGCTCGTTTGAAAATTCACAGAGTAGCTCATAAATTTATTCACAACTCTGCTGCAGGTGAAGGAAATGCCAAATGTTTTGATACTTCCACATAGTGCAGATTATAGTGAAGAAGTTTGGATGGAGATCAGGGAGAAATGTGTATCCATATTACAAACCTTCTTTGTTGATGGGGTAATTCCTGAGAATGCCATCTCTGATGAGGATGAGGATGAGGATGAAAGTGAAATAAATGAGGTAAAAGAACAATCTGACGGTCGTGGTGTTGAAGGTACCCTTCAGCTTGCTGTTGTCGAGCAGTTGACTGATGATAACCACTTAAGTCCAGAGAGCTCCCAGAAGAAAGGGTTGAATCTCTCACCTGAGTCATCCAGTCAGCCCCAGAGTTCCAGTTTGTCTCAAACTACTGTCACCCGGTCTGATGGAAGACGCAGTAGGTCCGGTAAGAAAGCCAAGAAAAGGCATACACGTCAAAAATCTCAACAGAAAGATGATTCTCTCGTCTTAGAAAAGGAAAGTACCTCTCATCGAGAAGATGATACTGCTATGAGTGGCACAGATCAAGTTTTAAGTTCAAGCTCTCGATTTGCTTCCCCAGATGAATCGAGAAACAGGAAAGTTCCTATGGAGTCTATGCAAGAATCTACCTCAGATCCATCACTTAAATCAAAAAAGAAATTAGTTAGGAAGTCTATTAATCAGCTGAAAGATGGGTATGTTGTAGCCATATATGCTAGAGATCGTCCTGCAGTCCATGTATCCCGGCAAAGAGTTAAAGGTGGTGGTTGGTTTCTTGATACCATGACTGATGTGACAAAAAGAGACCCTGCTGCACAGTTTCTGGTTGTTTTTAGAAACAAGGTTTGTTTAGGGACCTTATCTTTGTTGTTAGACTATAGTTGCTACTGGTTAGCTTTTTGAATCTTCTGATACTCTAATTTCAGGATACAATTGGTCTTCGATCTCTCTCTGCTGGTGGAAAGTTATTGCAGGTAAGAGTACAAGCTTGCTGTACAATATTGGGCTAGAACTCTCTGTATGTCGTGCACACCTACCCTCACCCCCCACAAACTCACACATTTTATGAAGATTGATGTTATTCAATTCTCATTAAGAGTCGAACATTTTGACACAAAGAAGTAAACTAAGCAGAGTTACTAACTAGGTTTCACAGTTTTGTATATTGGTTATAAATCTTTAAGATTCTGTAATTGTTCCTCTTTCAGTTTGTATACCAATTGGATCTCTTTTTTGCAACCTTTATTGGCTCTAGGGGGCCCTCTTTCCAGTGACCTTTTACTTCACCTTAATGAAACATTTTCTTTTAAAAAAATCTTTGGAATTAACCTTTTGAGCAAAGGCCCATATGGTTGTGGTAAAATTGTTTTAATTTGCTATCTGTAGTAGAACTTAAGGTGCCATTTTAATCTTTTATATTGCAGATAAATCGTAGGACGGAGTTTGTATTTGCTAGCCACAGTTTTGATGTTTGGGAGAGTTGGATGCTTGAAGGGTCTCTGGAAGAATGTAGGCTGGTCAATTGTAGAAACCCATTGGTACATTCTTTTCTTACCACTCTCTCGATCGATCCACTATTATTTCTAATTCATGATTGTAATTTTATGAAAAATGTTATTTTCCTATTATCAAAAGGGGGGGGGGGGGGGGGGGGAGGG